>CATIWF010098223.1:0-12049 GCA_949630135.1 Balakata baccata
TCAGACATTGAGATTTCGAGATATCCATGCCGAATAGATCTTTATATTATTATATATTAAAGTAGTCGTATTCTCATATCGTAAATATTATTATGTTGAGGATTAGTTTTATTATATTAATAGGATAAGATTTAGATTTAAACTATTGGCATATTAATTAGTTATGCCGATTAATGATACATATCATTAAAATAAGGCACACCAAATTTATTAATTAATTAAAATAATATTGAAAAGAAATCCCTATAAGCTTTTGTAATTATAAAAAAAAAAAAGTTTTTGCAATAACAGTGCCGTCGACGTCAGTGATTGTTACTATGGAAAGTCCTAATCTTTTTTATAAACTGGGAGAGGTGGTCCTCTTCAAGATCTTGATAAGCAGGGAAATCAAGAATCTACTACCGATACTCACTGTTTGGTAGATGGTGCACATGTAAATCGAGATTCTTTAGGGACTAATAATGGACAATCTAATGCTATGGAGATGGATGGTGTACAGCCAGGTAAAAAATGTGCTAGTCTATTCAGACAGAATCGTACCAAATCGGAAGTTTGTGCCCTAAAATTTGTACCACTGGCGGTGCTTAATGGAGCCAAAGTAGTGAAAATCGATGTCATGTTGGTACGAATTAATGACATGGATTATTCATAATTTTCATGTTAAATTAATGAAATAAGAATTAAATGGATTATGTCATATTAACAATGTCAAAATGGTCTGTTTTAATGAAGTATGACATTCTAGAAACTAGTATTATGCTTTGAAATCAAGTGATTTGGTGTTAGCAGGTGAAAATTGAAAATTTCTTTACTGGTGTTGAGCCTTTCCCAATCGGGAAAGGAGAGTCCTAGTCGGGACTCATGCGACCCCTAGCCACATAGCTCAGCGACACCTATGCCGCAGTGGTATGCCCCAGCATGCTAAGGTGTAAACGCACTTATATGAAAGAGTAAAATGTTGGTTTGATGAAATTAAATATATATATTTTATTTATGATGATGTAGATGGTGAAGACAAGAATATATGATATTTTATTGAAAGTGATGACATGCTACGATATGTCTATATGTACACGATGATATATGGTTTATGATATGATACGACATGAAAATGTTGATATGTATGTAAAAAGGGTAAAATATTTCTATTGCCATGAGATATGACGGAAATGTATTGTGATTACAGAATATGGTACATGCGATTAAAAAAAAGACTAAAATGTCCTTACTTGTACTAAGACTGACTATAGGATAGATGGTGCACTATTAAAGGTGGTTATGGTATCGTAGAATTATTTCATGCATTTATTTTTGAGCAAGGTGGCTACAGCTCCAAAAGTGCCTTTGACCCATATTGCTAACAACTATTATTATTATTGATGATGAGTCAAGTTGGCTTCAGCTCCGAGAGCGCACTTGACTCAGGTATAGAACAGACAATATGATCAGGCGGGCAAGGTGGCTTTAGTTCCGAGAGCGCCCCTATTCATAACACGTATCTGGTAGTCTAGTATAGAGTATCTGGGCAATTTAAATGAATAAACGAAAACAAGAAAATGTAACATAATATGAGGAATAAGAAAAGGCTTCCGCTTATCAGATACGCTACAGTGATGTGTAATGATTTGATTGACATGATGATATGACTATAATTATATAAATTGAATTATGAGATGAAGTGTTATATTATGACTTTCACGTAATGAATGATATGATTTGAATATGTATGATATACATGATAGAATTTATATTATTATATATACCACTAAGCTTGGATAACTTAGTATGTGGGTTTCCTGCATACAGGTCTAGAGCCATAGGTAGAGTTCACATGAAGAAGTCGAGACAGTCAAAGCAGTCAAATCCAAAATCAGCTCATATTTATTCATTTCTTTTCATATCATACATTTTGGGATAAAATTGGATTTTGTTTTAAAGTGCGATTATTATATTAAGCTTTTATAGATGCTTTATTTGGGCATGTTTAGCCCTTGGTCAGTGATTATGATTATGATTTATTATCAAGACATGTACTAGTGTTATTCATCTATATGGATGTATGTTGATAAGTATGATCAAACAAACAATAGTTTTAAATGTCTGAATGGTAAATACTAAAAGAGGAATAATAGTAACAAGTATGTGGTAGCACTCCCTCATATAGCTGTTAAGTATGCTATACAGGGCTGATTAGGTAAGTGCTTCTTGGATAAAAATTTTGCATATCATAAAATTGTGAAATTGTGTGTAAAGTATGTTATGCATGAGGTTTGAAATGCTATGTGTGATAAATGATTGTTTTTAAAATTTTGTAGTAAATTGGTGTGTAATGTTGAGTTTTATGTATGTGTTTATGATATGAAATTTTTAGGCATAACATGATTACTTATGGTTATGGAATTAACTAATTGGCAAAGAATCCAATAATTGCCCTGTCATAAATGCACTAGAATAACCTTGACAATATTGACCATAACTTAGGTCGCGGTAGTTGGATTGGCATAAAACTAATTAGATATGATAATTAATACATAGTGCTAAAAATGTTATAAAGAATATAAGTTGAAATACTATAATGCCCATAACTAAGGGCCTATAATTAATGTGGACTATGAAAGGCCTAGAATAAAAGTTTTTTAGGACAGAATCACGGTCGGGAGAGGTATCCTGCTTGTGACTCTAATTTCCCGATTGGGACTCGTGTCTGGACTGCACGTTATAAATACGTGTCTTTACTCCTTTTTCTGCCCTTATCAGAAACCCAGCCGCTCTCTGCATAACTAGACACTTTAGAAACACTCCCTTTCACCCTCCATTGATTACCCCATGATTTAACACAAGAAAACACTATTGATTTTGGTTTTATCAAAGATTAAATTAGGGTTTTGGTGTTTTTCCAAAGAACACGATATTTGTTTTTGAACAGCCCTAGAAACCGAGTTTCTCCATATGTGTTCTTGTATTCCAGAGGTGGTTCAGTAAGTATTTCAACCTCTTACCACCCTTGATTGGGTTTTGTCGATTATTATCATTTAAGTTAGGGTTTTCCAATGTTTCGATATGGTTCCCTTAAGAATAGTATGTATAGAATGGTTTACGACTCTTGGCTCACCTATCTAATGCTAGGGAACAAAGCTGAAGATGGAAATGGACATCAAAATGTGAGAGAAACATTAGAGTGAGGGTTTTCGACTTTATTGTTAGAGGTTTGTACATATAATCATATTTATTCGCTTTTTGGTTGTATGTTTGCTAGTGTCTAGGTAGTTTGGATGTTGTGCCTTTATTAAATACCATGAATATTGATTTCAACGGTTTAAACATAATGGTATGGATTAATGACATGGATTTTTCATGATTTTTGATGTTAAATTGGTATAATATGAATAAAATGGATTGTGGTATGTTTATAATGACAATATGGACTGTTTATATGATCTATGGTGTTCTGGAATTGGTGTGATGCTTTTCAATCAAGAGAATTGGAATTAGCATGGAAAAATGGAGTTGCACATTATTGATATCGAGTCTCACTCAGTCGGAAGAGGGGAGTCCCGATTAGGACTCACATAACCCCAGGCCTGCACACACTCGTGATGGATAAAGGCCAATAGCGCACCGTAGTGTGCCAATGTATA
Source organism: Balakata baccata (assembly GCA_949630135.1). Taxonomy (NCBI): domain Eukaryota; kingdom Viridiplantae; phylum Streptophyta; class Magnoliopsida; order Malpighiales; family Euphorbiaceae; genus Balakata; species Balakata baccata. The sequence continues at coordinate 3,639 of CATIWF010098223.1, forward strand.
TATGTGACATGCTCATATGCAGATGTATGATATTGGACATGGTAATATCGAAGATATATATGCCTTAAGTATTATGATATGAAGTTGAGAACATGAATATGTGGATTTCTAAATGAATGAATGAAATGTTATATTATGATCTAAGGTATATGGAAAATGTATATGATGATATATGGAGTATGATGTGATATGCTGCTATGCGATATCATAGAATTGCTATTTTATGATCGTGGGATATTATTCATGCGAATAAAGTGGAAATAACTAAAATACCCTTACTCATACTAGGACTGACTATAGGATAGATAACATGCCATCAAGGGTGGTTACGGTACCGTAGATTTATTTCATGCGTTATTTTTGGGCAAGGTGGCTACAGCTCCGAGAGCGCCTTTAACCCATTATGCTAGCAATTATTTAATTTCCAGTCAAGTTGTCTTTAGCTCCGAGAGCGCACTTGACTCATATACAGATTCAGACATTCATGGTTAGGTGGGTAGGATGGTTTCAGCTTCGAGAGTGCCCCTATTCATAACTTGTATTCGATAGTGTAGTATAAAGTAATTGGAAAAATTAATTGGATAAATGAAAAACTGGAAATTGTGTTACAGTGTCTATAAAAATATGAATGGCTTTCGCTTACCAAGTACGCTACTGTGATAGTATAATGATTTGATTGACATGACAACATGACTATGATTATATGATATGAATTGCATGTTATGTATGATAGAATTTATATGATTATATGTGCCACTATGCTTGGATAGCTTAGAGTGTGGATTTTCTGCACGCAAGTTTGGAGCTATAGAAAGAGTTGACATGGAAAAGCTGAGCCAGTCAGAGCGGTCAAAACTAGAGTCAGCTTATACTTTATGCATTTTGCTATTATTCATGCATTTGAGATAGTTGAACGTTTAGTTTAATATGAATTTTGGATAATGATCTAGTGGATTTGGAATTTTGTAAGATTGTTTTATTTCGGCATGTTTAGCCTTTGATTACAAACCTTATGGTTATGGAGTATTATATAAGCATGGACAGATGATGTTTGTTTATATGATTATATATTACTATGGTTGATCAGATGAATATTAATGTCATACGTTTAAAAGGTATAATGGTTAAGAAATCAGTAGTATATATATATGAGGTAGCACTCCCTTATATGGCAGTTTATATGCTATACGGGAGGGTGTTACAAAAACGGTTTACAACTAACTCAAAAATCAGCTGCAAAATCTCGAACCTAAGTGAACCAAGAAAATCTTGAGCAGAAATTGATCAAACACTACTCGGTAATTTGACCATACCTTTTGGTAGAAAATTTGGATTCCAATTATTCTTTTTGCAAAATCAAGCTAATACATTAAGCTAAAAGTTCATAGAAGATGGTTTGAATCAAACTAGAAATGTGCCAAAATTGGGGCGGGGCCCAAGCTCAGGACTAGAGTATGCTATGAGTTTGTAAATTTGTATTTTAGTATTTTCATATGGTGTGATTTGACTATGTTGATTGTTGGGAAATTTGGTTTATGTGAATATGTGGACATATAATATACATGATATTCTTGTAAAAAAAAGTAATAAATTTATGATAACAAAAAATGTCAAAACCCAAGTATACATAGCCTTGAACTAGAATAATAGATAGTTTGACATACTAATCAGGCGAAAAATAGATACACGATAAAGTATTGTAAAGCTGGAAATGGCAGTCGGTAATGATATTATTTTAAAAAGGCCGGTAATAACAATTAATTAATTAAATTTGCTTTATGGGATCACTCGGAAATCATGAACAATAGAAAGGAAAGACATTTGTATCTTTCTGTTTATCCTTAACGAGAGAGAAAAAATACAAATAAAATAGGCTAAAGTTTAAGCTTTTATACAATGGAATTATTTGTCATACTAACAAATATATATATGCTTTTTGTCCTGACAAAATCATATGATTTTTTCACTCTCTTATATCTCTAATCTAAGATGTTATCTCCTATTAGTGGTATATCAGTAAATTTTTCTAATTGTTAGTCCCTCTTTGTATTTTCTCCCCCTAATTTTCATGACTTTATTATTTGATTATCTAAATAATATTGCTTAATTCCCTTTTTTGCTTCTTTTTTATCTAACTTTCTTATTTGATTAGAATCTTCTACCTCCCCTTGCTTTGAGTATTTTTCACTTCTTATATATTTAATAAATATCATGTTTACTATATATTATTTATAACTAGTTAATCTACCAATTAGTGCTTATAATTACACATCATTTTTTCCGACGCAAAACTAGGGATGTTCACTCGTTGGGATATAAAGTTGATGATATTAAAAAAAAAAATTTATAAGATAAAAAAGAAGGGCAAATTTGATATTTTTTTATATGTAATAAAAAAATTAACTAAAAGACTATCTAGTTTATTAGATTATATTTGAGGGACTTTATAATATATTTCCAAAAATAGAGAGACAAACTAATGTATTCAATCAAATCTCAAAGGGATTACAATAATTTTTCCTAAGATCTTTGCTCCCTAATCCTTCCTTCAAATTTCGAAACAAGCAATGGTTGATATATCCTATTTAACTATGATATATATGTAACACATTCCCATATTGTAGGCTGGATCCCACTACACAAGAGCAAACTGCTCAACCTATAATTGTTTATTTCATTATCTTGTATTCAATTCACAATTCATATTCGATTTTCATGCAACAACCAATCATAAAATCATGTCATCAAGACTTATAACTCATATCATTCTCATGCACATAATATGTCTAATAAAACTGTATTATGTAACCATATTATCAATTGCCAACTGTAAATTTAATCCTTGCCAAAATCTAAAGCTAGGGCTAAACATGCCTTTTATTACAATCCTCTGAAACCAATAACCAATAAAGAACAGTTCAACAATTTTATTAATATCTATGTCTTCCCAATTAATGAATAGAATAAAATAATACAGGATTTTTAGAGCTGACTTTGAACTAAAGAGAATCTAATAATCACAGGCTGCTCCTCGTCAACTGGATTTACGGCTTCAAAACTGTGTACAGAAAAACTCACACACTAAGTTACTGAAAGCTTAGTAGTACATTTATTCATATAAATTCTGACATGCAGTCATACAATTCATAGTATTCATGTTATTAACAGACAATTCAATTTCCTTTATCTCTGTCGATCCAATATCACATAGTCATATCAACAATCTCATAAAAAGGAAGGAAGCATACCTGGAAAGCGGAAGCTATAACTGCAATATGAAATATCTCATAATCTCAATTTAGATTAAATTGCCCAATTACTTAATTCCTAGTCTATTGGATACGAATCGTAAATAGAAGTGTTCTAAGGAGCTTGGGCCATCCTATTCACCTATTGATATATTCTGAATAATCTGTGTCCATGTTTATGTCTAGTATGCTCTCTAAAGCTTGAGCCAACTTGACTAAGTAGGAGTTGCTAGCAAAAACTGGACACATAGTATTCTTCATTTTTTCTCTATATACTAGTATTCCTTAATTTTTATTTCCAGTGTCTCCAAAAATATTTTCAGTCTCGAAAATCACTCCAAAATATTAAATAAATCATGCCATAATTTAATTCATTTAATTCTTCAAGTTTTAATAATACAGTGTCATAAGAAGAGCCAAATTTCCAGAACAAAATCACATAACCATTTAATCATAAAGGCATTCACACAAAATTAAGAGGCAAATAAATAGGATTATATGTACAGAATTGTTATGGAGCCTAAATACTATCCTATTGCTCACCTGTGGTCGTCTCTACTCGTATCGTTGCTTAACATGAAGAGTACAATCCAAAGATTAATCTATTACTTAGAGAGCCTCCATTATTGTAAATAATGTTATAAACTCAAAAATCCAAAATATAAGGATTGTGGAGTTATGGAGTAAAAGAATACTTACTGTTGAAGAAAAGTGAAGAGATTGATTAAATTTTCACAGAATAAAATTTCACAAGGTGGAGGCTGCTAAGGAAACTATGAGACTGGAAAAATAAAAGACTATTGAGAGAGAAGAAAGTGTATTGTAGGATTTTGTCCTAGGGTTCTGTAGCTTAGAGTAATTAGGAGACTAAAAAAAAAAAATCAAAACGCTGTATTTAAGTAGTAAGGAACCAAACTTATAAAAAAAAAATTGCATGAAGCCCTAGGTGAATCTCTGAATTCATTTCTAACTTCCTTTTTCTTTTCTTTTCTTTTTTTATAATATAATATTATTATACTTTTTACTCCTTTTTTCTTATAATAATATAATATTATTATTTTTTTTATAATAATATAATATAATATAGTATCACTTAATTTAAGTTAAATTTCTTTTTATTTAATTAACCATATTCTTTTCCTATTAACCCTACACTTTCTAATAATTCCGTTTTAAACTCGATATAAATTCCTCTCGATTCCTTGTGTGTTTAATAATATGCACCAACTCCTATATCCTAAATTGTGGGCATTACAATATATCCCATCATTAGGGGTAGTGTCATGCCTGCAAGGTGGGGCTTTGTTGTTAATAAATGTTATAAGTATGTATGAGTGACATATGAGAGTATACAAGAGGGATATGTTATGTATATAAGGGTTTATGTAAGGGTTTTGGGCTAAAGTTGGTTTAAATTTGGAGTTTTGGGGAAAAAGACACAAAATAAGTATGTTGTGAGACAGTCACAGGTGTGACTGCAAGAGTCATGGCTGTGATTGTTGAGGATGAGTGTTCTGGGTGGTTTTGAATGTCATGGGAGTGACTAAGGGAGTCATCGTGACAAGTCAACTATAAATAGGTTTCTCCGGTTTTATTTCATTTTAAAACACGGCCAATAACCCTCTAACCTTAGTTCTCGCCACGAAACACTAAAAACTGATTTCCTATCCCTTTTCAAGAGTTTTCTAGCCTTAAAAATATAAGATTTACCTTTAGATGAGAATTACACAAGAGATTTGAGAAAGAAAGATAAGGGAAGGAGGAGTTGTTGAGAAAGAGAATTTGGAGCTTAGGGGAAAAGAAGAGAAACAACAAATTAGAGGTTTCCTTAGTAAGTTGGGGGTAAGTGTCTTTTATCTTCTTTCATCAAGATTATGGGTGTAAGTATATTTTAGTAAAAGTTTGAGTATTTAATGAACCTAGCTTGGAGATTTTTAGGAGAGGTTGGATCTTGGGGATGGAAAAGCTAAGGGGGTGAGTTGTGTGAATCTTATGGATGTTTAATAGTTAAAAATGATATTTTGACATTTTAGGCACCGATATGGAAGGAGGACTTCAACCACAAGGAAAAGACCGAGCTTGATTCGGTACGTAGGGGATCAAGGAGCACTTTTGTGAAGGTTTGTACATATTTCTGATACAATTTTCATGAGTATGTTGTGTAAATGCTATGTATGATAGTGTTTATGTTATGTTGTTATGCTATAAGTGTTGAATTGACAATATGATAGGTATAATTAATGTTAAAGTAATAAATAGGGTATTGGTTGGTATGGAAGAACAAGTAAAATTAATGAAGTGGTTGTTATTGTTTAGTTATGAATTTTAATGTTATGTTATGTGGTTTGGTTTGAGTGTGTGCGCGAATGCTAGCATGTTATTTACTTTGATTGTGTGGTAAGTATTGTTAGGAGAGGCTATAACTAGCTAGCCATAGGAATTTGTTTGTGTTATGCATGGTTTGAGTTGTTTGATTTCAAGTATTGTATGAGATCACAGAACCAAGCCTGTGACTCAAGGAGTCACGCCCTTGACTCATGTGCTATTGAGGTATAGCTGGGTTCCTAACTAAGTTCACAATTAAGCAAGCCATGATCAAGTCGTAACTACCTATATAAGGTGTTTTTAAATATTGTTTTGATGTGGGAAAGATGTATTTTTGGAGTGTATTGTGTAATATATTTTGGATGGGGTTTAAGTGCGGGAAAAATGTTAAAGTAAAGCATGGTACCATAGTGGGGGATCAAAGTGGCTTGAGGCCTAGTATTTGGGTGCTCTCAACTAAGGAAACTCGGTGGAACTTGTGATGTTTGAAATGTGTGATATATTAAGATGCTACACTTATATTATTAACATGGTTAAATTGTTATAATTGTGGGTTAGACATGGTCATTGTTATATACTTGTGTGGTATATATATATATATTTTGTATGATTATATGTACCATTAAGCATGTAGATGTTTCATCTTCCACGTAAGTTGTAGATAGATAGAAGAGTTGACAAGAAGACAAAGCAATTAAGGAGCCGGGGGTCAATCCCAGAGGTGATGATATGTTCATACTTTTCTTTGATTTTGGTTTGTATTTAAAGGGTTAGGAGTGGTTACACTTGTATGTGCCTTAAGCTTAAAGATCATATAAATTTTTAACTACTTATATATTTTGTAAACTTTTTATAAAGCTTTGGCTAGTAAAGCTAGTATATGTATTTTATTAAAATTAAAGAAAGTTTTTATTTGAGCATGCACTGATATTTTATTGTTATTAAGTTATCATGGCCATAATACATTATCAGGTTTTAAAGGAATCATATTTTTGAAACTCATGAATAGTAACATCCTTAATATAATTGGAGGAAATTCTGGTTATATATATGGGTGTTACAGATAGGGGACCATAGATTTATATTAATTGTTAGATGCATTGATATTTTTATTTACACCAAAGTTTTAGAGTTAATTTCACCTATGTTACTAATATTTACTTTTATTACAGTAAAATTATAAAAAAAATTTTGTTCCAAAAAAATTATTGAACTATATTTTTATTTTATTAGTTACTCATAGCTAGTTTATAATAATACATCAGCTGCTATATCATATTCTAGTAACACAATAGTTGTCACGTCAAATTTTTAGTGACACGTCAGTTGCTAGCTACGTCACCTTTTTGGTTATTTATATTAGAAAATTGACTGAAAGTAACTTTAGTGACATAAAAATAAAGTTTAGTAATTTTTTTGGGAAGAAATTTTTTTTTATAATTTTACTACAATAATAACAAAATTATGTAACTATATATGAAATTAAGTCCAAAGATTTACCTCCCGAAATGCATTGAAATTAATAACGATCGATGAGGCTAAAACTTGATACTTGAATGAAATAGAACTTATTTTTAGACATTTTATGAGAAAAATAAAATCGAAAACAGGTTAAATTATAATTGGTTTGAGATCAGTTTATTATTAATCTTTAAGTTGATTTTAAAAACAAGAACAAATTGAAATCAAGTGTTTAATTTAAGGGTAAATTATAAAAAAATTTCTGAACTTTGAATTTTATCATAGTTATATCAAATTTTTTAAAAATTTGAATTTAATTATATATACCTTAAGTTCTGTAACAAATCTTATTTTAGATGAACTGAATCTCACTCTTAGCTTACGTGATAACAACCTGGAAAAACATAAAAAATATTTAAGAATAATATGACATACACGTTCGGATTGATTGGAAAAAATTGTCATATGCATAAAAATAGTATCGTTTTACCCAGTTCAAAATCCAATTTGAAATTCTTTCTACTTGAAACAGTCGATTTTGGATGCATTTCTATAGCAATATTAAATTACAGCTATTTAGTATTGAGAATAAATTCACAAAATTTTTGAATAAAAAATTTCAAATTCAATTTTTGACTGTGCAAAACAGTTCGGATTGATTTTAAATAGCTTGTTACAAAATTTAAAATATATAATTAAACTCAAGTTTTTAAATAATTATATACAATTGTGATAAAGTATAAAATTTAATATTTTTTTTAAACTTACCCTTAATTTAATATTCAAATTAAAGATTTATCTGCAATAAAAGACAAATTATTATCCTGAAATAATATCATATGCTAAGATTCTTTTTTTTTTTTGGTAAGAAAGTTAGAATGACTTTTAATCCTCAAAGACAAGTAGTCCATTTGACCGAAAAAAAGAAGTCACCGGTCAAGTCAGCGCTCAACTTTTATAAGACGGCATGATATATATATATATATATGTCCCTAAACTACATAAATTTATATAATTAAGCCCTTGGATTAAAAATGTATTCAATTGAATCCTTTCACAAAAACTTTTCTAGCAATTTATGATACGACACATTAAATGTCATGAAACGGCATGAATTTAGATGAATATGAATTTGAACTTAATGAATATATATTATAACTGTGTCAATACGATTAAAATATGGAAAAAATCGTGTTATAAACGGATTTTATCTGCTTAACCTATTAAAATACGATTATAATATTGAAATATATATTATAATATTTTAAATATTTATAATATATTTATATAAAATAAATTTATAATATATTATGTTAAAATTAATTGTATTATCATATTTTATATATGAATAAATATAAATAAATATTGTATAATATT
>CATIWF010098227.1:0-47271 GCA_949630135.1 Balakata baccata
CTAGATACAAAGCAAAAGTGCCAACATATATATTCACAACAGAGACCTATTAGACTGAACACCATAAGACATTGTAAAATATATTCATATTACTTTAAAGGTTATTGCACTGGAAAGAAGTGTTATAGATTTCGTGGCCTGTATTAGTGCCTTCATGCCCCAAAGCACTGCAACTGATTCCAAATTTCAAAGAACTTTAAGTTGTGTGATGTGCCAATGCAAAAATGTGATAATTAGATGAATCTGAAGTTCAGTTGGTAAAGCAAGAAGATTTATGAGCCTTCATGGCTGCAAGAAGCATAAGGCATGCCCTGCTACCATGAGCTAAGCAAAACAAATAATTAATAAATTTCAACGTGAAATAATGACTTTTAATGGGAATGCATCCACTTCTAGCTAAGTACTTTTATGCTTATCAATACTGATCGAAGATGATATAAAGCTGACTACAAAATGGAGGTTACAACCATAAAATTAATTTATTTTCACTCGCTAAAGTCTTAGCTTAATAAATGAATCTTGGCATTTATTTGATCAACATTCACAATTTATTGTCAATTGAACTATAATTTATATAAAATAGAGTTGTATTAATCACAATTTATTGTCACTCATGCAAGTTGCTCTTTTTTTCTTTTTTGGGGTGAGAGAGGTTCATTTTATGTACCTGTCAATAAAATTCATCTAATAAAAGTAAAATAGGCTGCACAAAATTTTATTAATAAATTTTAATTTAATAGTATTAATTTAGTGATTATAATTGTAAAATTTCAAATTTAAATCTAAAATTTGATCTTTTATAAAAAATGCTACGAAGTCTTGGGAAAAGTTGCGATTCTTTTGGGCATAGGATATATAAAGCCTTTTGCGATTTTCCAAATTTATTATTTTTTTTCTATTTTTTTGTTTATTTTATCATTTATAATTGATTTTTAGCCTATATTATTCATTGTAAAGTCTGTAAAAACGTATATATAATTCGCTGATGTTAATATAGCATTATTGACAAAATCAAACAATTTCTCTTAATATATTAGTATTAACGATTCACATATATATTTTTGTAAATTTTATAGAGAATAATATACACCAAAAATCTATTAGGAACAATAAAGTGAATAAAAAAATATTGAATAAAATAACAAATTTAAAAAAGTTACAGGAGATCGGATATATCTTACGCCAGTCCTTTAATTGCAAAGTTTTGATTGAGAGAATAAAGTTTTGATCAAGGTCAGATTAAATTGCACATTTATAAAATTAGAATATTATATTCGTGATGTATCTACTCGCATTTATGTTGATGAAACTTGTCGGGGGTCGTAGCAAGCTAGGTAGCTAGACCTACCATTTTATGATTTTGCTTTTTATTATTATTATTATTATCCTTTGATGAATCTATTCATCAGAGTTGACGGTTCATCGGAGTTTACGGGGAGGAATGTATTAATTATATATATATGGATAGATATATAGATTTGGTTAATGGATTATTTTCTATAGAAAAAATTATTATTTGCTTTTTAAAGATTTGTAATAACATGTTTTAAGATTTAAGAATTATATTATTTTTTATTTTTTATTAATATATTATTTTTTAAAAAATATTATATTGTAGTGAAATGATAAATAAAAAATTATTATTTATCTTATAAAATTTGATATATTATATTAGTATCTCAATAAATTAGTTTTATTGTATTAGTATTATTGAAAATTGACTTATTGTATTATATTCTTTACAAATTTGATCTATTATACTAGTATCTTCTAAAATTTAATATATTGTATCAGTATTCTCTTGAGCAAAAGAAAATGTTTTTTCTGACTAATGACCTTAAAATTTTATAAACTATATAATTTAATAAAAATCAAATAAAAGAGACAAATTATTAAAAAATACTAATATAATATACCATACGGTAAATGATAATTTTCTCTTCTTACTAATGTCTTATATGATGTGAAATGTAGAAATGAGGTTATTAAACATAGATAAATTCCTACCAAAGAATGAAATATATATATATATATATATATATAGCAATTGAACTTAATTTATTGCTACATTAAGTTGATTGATTGAACTTAATTTAGTCAAGGTTGTCGGATCACAATTTATTGTCGATTGAATATATAGCAATTGAACTTAATTTAGTTAAATTGTACTTCTATTGACTGAAATAAGCTATGATTAATTAAATTGAGCTTCAATTGAAGTTTAAAAGTTCAATTTCTTAAATTAAATTGATTGATTGAACTTAATTGAATTAAATTATGATTCAATTGATTAAACTAGGACCCATTTGATTAATTTGACTTAAGTTAATTAAACTCAACTTCAATTAATTAAATAAATTTAAATTATATTTGATTAATTAAATTGGAAACAAACTTATTAAATTGAATTTAGAATAATTAATTCAACTTCAATTTATTAAATTGATTAATAATTAAATCTCAATCAAATGAATTTGAACTTTGATTTAATTAAATTAAGTTTAATTATCAATTTCTATTTAGTCAATTCAAATTATATTTAGGTTAAACTTAATCAATTTAATTTTAATTAATTAATTAAATCCCAACTAAGGAAATTAAAGTTTGAATAAGCAACTTCAATTTAATTAATTTAATTTCAATTTAAATATTGAATCCCAATAAATTAATTAGGTCCAATTCAAGTTTTCTTAACAATTGAACCAAATTGAATTGATTGAATTAAAATTGATTAGTTAAACTTAAAAATCTAATCAATTAATATTAAATTTTAGTTCAATTAATGAATCAAGTGTAATAAAATAAATAAATAAATTGAACGAAATGCTCTTATAGAAAAAAAAAAAAAAAAAAAAAACTCCACCAAACAGGGCACTAAGCTATCCAATCGGAGAGCTTGTTCATGCAGGTAATATGAGCCAACGTAGGTAAAACATGTTATTCAGGTGTAGGTTAACTTATTTAAATAGATTGATCTCTTTAGCTTAGTAGGTTACTAATTATCTAATTAAATGATCATAATTAAATATGAGTAATCCAAAAGCTATAAATATTTAGATTTATTGATAAACCTAGTATATGGCAGAAGTCTTCAAATAATTATTAAATTTTTTTTTTCAATAAAATTACTTCCAACAAATCCAATACAAATTTCAATGATTGTTTGTGAAATCAATCCATCAATCTTGTTGTAAGCAAGTTTAATTAGCAATGACGAGGATACTTCTTTATTTCCAATAGCTTTTGGTAAATTTTACGAGCTAATTTCACCTATTGTTATTATACTTTTAATAATTTATATAAAAATAATTTTTTTAATTTTTATGATAAAAATTACTTTTTTTTCTCAAAAAAAATTATTTATGGTAATTTTCTTATTTGATTGCTGATGATGTGGTACCGAAATATTGACATGTAATACTATGTCATTATCTATGTAGATATCATATCGGCTAATTCAAAAAATTGTAATGTTATATTGTTATCCATTTCAGCATTTAAGTGAGATAATTGCTCAAAATATTTTTTATGGAAAAAAAATAAAGTTTATTACTTTTTATGATAATAAAATTAAAAAAATTATTTTTACATAAATTATCAAACGTATAATGATCTTTTGGTAAAATTAACCTTAGATTTTATCTAAATTGTTGACATTTAAATTCTTTTTTTTTTCTCTACAGTTTTACAACCAAAAATAGTGAATTTATGTATTAAACGGGATTTTATTGGAAAAAAAATAGGAAAAATTTACGTGAAAAGCCACTTTTTCAAAGTTTTTTTCAATTTTAGTAGTAATTTTATCAATTTTATAGATTTTTGTATTTTTCTTTTTAAATATAAGTATTCACTATATAATTATCATATTTTTTCATTTAATCAAAAAAGAAAATGACTATTTTTTATATTTTAAATATTGATTAAGAATTTCATTAATTTACATGGGCACTATTTATTTTTATGCATGAATTTATTTATTTTTAATTATTGTATTATAACTTAATTAACAAAAAAATATAAATCTTAATTAACTTAATTACCAAAATAAATATTGGACAAACTTTAATTAAAAAAATATGTAAATTTATATTTAATTAATTTAATTAAGGTTATTTACTTTGATAAATTTTAGGTAAATCTTTGGTAATTTTTAGTTGATAGATTGAGTGGATATAGGGTAAATCTTGGGTAAATATTTGAGTAAATCTTGGGTAAATATTTGGTAAACCTATATAACTTCAATTTTTATTAATTTTGTAATAAATTTTAAGTAAATTTTAGATAAATTTTGGATAAATCTTTTGTAATTTCAAATTTTATTAATTTTGTGGTAAATATTAGATAAATCTCATGTAAACATTGGATAATTTTTAGATAAATCTTAGTAAATATTGAGTAAATCTCGTGTAATTTTAACTTTTATTAATTTTTTTATAAATATTTGGTATTAACTTAAGTAAACCTTAAGTAAATATTTGATAAATCTTTTATAACTTCAATTTTATTAATTTTATAGTAAATCTCAGACAAATTTTAGATAATTCTTGGATAAATTTTGAGTAAATCTTATATAACTTCAATTTTTATTAATTTTATTATAAATATTAGATAAATTCTGAATATATCTTGAGTAAATTTTAAATAAATATTTGATAAAATTTTTCTAATTTTAATTATCATTAATTTTACAATAAATTTGAAATAAATCTCGAATAGTAAATCTTGATTCGCATTATTTTTGAAAAAAAAAACTGTGTAGATTATTGTTTTGAAAAAAACTTTGAGAAATTATATTTTTGTACTTTTTTTTATTTTTGTAAAATTTTCAAAAAATAGTATGGGAAGTCAGGCCCATTTCAACATAAAAATAATATTAAAAAATTTAGCTCTTTTTACCGTTTGACCCACCCATCTCCCTCCTCTGTTCTCCTCCTCATCTTCATTTTTTTTTTCTTTTATAATATATTTTAAATGGGTAAAATATATATTAAAATAATACCAAAATTTTATATTGTATCAATTTAATACTAAAATTTTACTGTTTTATTTCAAATTAATATTTATGATAGAATTCGTCTAATGTGGATATTGGAGATATACGTGTCATATTACGTTACATGCCATTCCAGATAAAAAAGTATTATATATTTTGATTTTTAAACACATAAATTAGTAATACGTGGCATTTTCAAAAGAGTCGAGCTAGGCAGCCTGCCTCCACATAATTTTACATTATTGCCCTTTTATTATTTGTTTCTTACTTTTTGTCAATTAATTTACTTTTTTATTATTTAGTTATTAATATCTCTTTTTTTATTAAATTTTTTTTATTATAGATAATATTTTATTAGAAACTCTAAACCCAAAATTATAAACTGTAAATTATAAACCCTAAATCCTAAATACATGAGAGGAGGCGGGCAAATGGTGGGCTTAAGGGAGGCTGGCTAAATAGCATTTTTCTTTTCAAAATGGCATATAATGTGATATGATAATTGTATTTTTTATATCTACATCAAATAAATTATACCGTAAATATTATTTTGAAATAAAATTAGAAAAAATATAGTACTAAAGTGATATAAAATAAAAATTTGATACTATTTTAATACATTCTAAGTACCAAAAATTCGTTTTCCCCCTTCTAAACGTTAAAACGAAAATGAGAGAGAAATTTCACTCCCCATCCATAGTGTCATAGGCCCACACACTTGGGACCGTATGACGCTCACTTGGGTTACATTCAAGCAAGTCAGCCAAGAATTATTCCGTTAATTCTGCATATAAGGTGGAACATGAGTTAGATTCAGGCCAACGAATATAACTGATAACATTTGCAAGCTTGGTATGATAACGTAATCAATATAACACATAAACACAACATGGGATCACATAAACATAGCATCACATCAAAGAGGCACAACTGGATAAAAAAAGACATAGGAATGAGTAGAAATTGGGCTAGCATTTTATTAATATACGATTGAGCATTACAAAGATGGCCAAGCCATCATAGAACGTTTGTGTGGGTAGGAGGGCAATCCACAAGGCGAACGGGTCTGTTAACTATCCGATCCGAGCAACTAGTCCAATAGGTGACTACTCACTCCCCCCTAAAGAGCTTAAGGGGTATGTTGAGACCTGGTAGGAGGAAACATGAATATATTTCAGCCATCACTCCCTTGAAATTATAAAAATAAAATTAACCGAGATGGCCTATACACCAATTGACTGACGCCATTCTTGAAGAAAGGAAGATTGTTGCAAGCCCTTTGTACAAGATTCTTCCCCCCATTACATTACTCTCTCCCCCACTTAAAATGTCGACGGCCTCGTCAACTGAGTTTTTAAAAAGACGTCGATCTGTGGACTAAAGTAGGATAAGTCTTTAGCTTTTTCTCAAGTAGTCTCCTCGTCGCTTTGGCCTTTCCACTTGACTAAGTATTCTTTGAATTGTCACCGGCTAGATGACTATGCGTTCAATTAAAATCTCCTCCACTTCTTTATTAGTTAGTAGTTGTTTGCTAATGGTCGATTTGATTGCTTTGTTGCAATTGGTATCTTCCTTATCTGGATGGTATGGCTTCAAGTTACTGACGTGGAACACATGATGAACTTGCATCCACTCTGGTGACTCAATCTTATAAGAAATTTGTTCCACTTTAGCAACAATAAGCACTGGATCTTCATATTTCCTCACCAATCTTCTTTCTTTATTGAGGAGAAACCGCAATTACTCTAGTAGTAGCTTCACCATCACCATATCTCTCACTTGGAATTGTTGAAATCATCGATTTTCATTGGCCCATTTCTTCATTCTCTGAGAGGTTTTCTCTAAATGTGCTCTTACAATCTCTTTATTCTACTTCCACTCTTTTGTGAAAACGAAGGCCTTTGGGTTTTTGCCTTTGTATGGTACGTCAGGAGTGTGGGCACCAGAGGTTGTTGATATGTAACAATCTCAAAAGGACTTTTGTTAGTAATAGAGCTCTTTTGACAATTGTAACAAAATTGGGCCACGTCAAGTAAAGACGACCAATTCTTCTGGCTAGAATTGATGAAGTGTCACAGATATTCTTTTAAGAGACTGTTGAATCTTTCTATCTGGCCATTAGTTTAGGGATGATAACTGGTTGACATTCTAGTTGGGATTCCAAGAGACGGAATAACTCTGACCAGAATGACCCCACAAATTGCTCATCTTTATTACTGACGATGCTCTTGGGAATACCCCAATACTTGACCACATGTTTGAAGAATGCTTGAGAAGTTGTTTCTGCTGAACAGTATTTTGACTTAGCAATAAAGGTCTCATACTTGGAGAATCAGTCGATGACTACCAAGATCGTGTCACACTCCCTCACTCTTGGCAAATTTGTGATGAAATCCAAGGAGACGCTTTCCTAAGGGTGTTAAGGTATTGGTAGAGGTTGTAATAATTCCGCTGGTTTCTGTCTCTCTACTTTGTCTTGTTAGCAAACTTGGCAAGTTTTTGTATACTCTCTCACGTCTTCCTCCATCCGGGGCCAATAATAATTTTTTTGTAAGAGTGCAAAAGTGTGGTGCCACCCCAAATGTCCTACCCATAGTGTATCATGACACTCTTGTAGTAGTAGTTTCCGCAATTATCCTGCCTTTGGCATATATAACATTTGCTTTCTTATCCATAACAAATCATCTTCCTACTAGAATTGTCTAGTCTTTCTTTGTGTGGCCAACTCTACCAACGCCATGGCTTGTAGGTCTTTATTAAAATTGAGTTTGATATGGTCTCTCAAATAAGTGTTAACTTGACTCATTGAGAGATGACCCAATTGGCTTACCTCCACTAATTCCACTTTTCTACTCAGTGCATCTGCCACTCGGTTGGACCTTCCCATCTTATATTCAAATACCAAGTCAAACTCGGCTAAAAACTCTTGCCATCTAGCTTGCTTTGAAGTTAATTTAGGTTTGTTAGAAAATGGCTAACCGCGGTATTGTCAGTCTTAACTACAAACTTGGAAACCAATAAGTAATGTCTCCACACCTAAAGACAATGAATTACAGCCAATAACTCATTTTTCTGTGCTGTATATCGCCGCTCCGTATCTTTTAACTTTCTACTCTCCAAGGATACAGGGTGATTCTCTTGCATTAAGACTCCCTCTAATGCAAAGTCTGAGGCGTCTGTTTGTACCTTAAAAAGTTTTATTGTATCTGGGAGGGCTAACACCTGTTCTTGTTATAGTCTCTGCTTTAAATTCTCAACTGCCTCATGACATTCTTGAGTCCATTGCCATCGGTTTCCCTTCTTCAACAATTTTGTGAGGAGCAAGATTTGTTGAGAATAATCTTATACGAATCATTTGTAGTAGTTGGCAAGTCCGAAGAATGATTTAAGCTCTATCAAATAAGTTGGAGTCTTTCAGCTCTAAATTGCCTCTATCTTGGCCTTATCTATACGGATTTGGTTTTGTTCCACCACATGGCCTAAGAACTTAATGTTGTATTGTCCGAAGACACATTTCTCCCTCTTGAGAAAAAATTGATTCTCCCTGAGCTTATTGAAAACCAAGCGTAAGTGCTCCTAATGTTCTTCTAAGGTGGCACTGTAGACAACAATATCATTCAAGTACATCACTGTGAATCTTTCCAAGTATTCATGGAAAACCTGATTCATGAGAGTACAAAAAGTAGCGGAAGCATTTGTTAGTCTAAAAGGCATAACAAGAAAGTCAAATGTACTATATCAGGTAACACATGTGGTTTTTAGTTCATCTCCTTCCTTGATACAGACTTAATAATAGTCCGATTGTAAATCAAGCTTCGTAAAATATTTTGCTTGACTCAACTGATCAAACAATTCAGCAATTAGGAGAATGAGGTACTAGTTCCTTACTGTCACCTTATTGAGAGCTCAGTAGTCAACACATAATCTCAGACTCCCATCTTGTTTCTTTTGGAATAACACCAGAGCCCTAAAAAGAGCCATTAAAGGACGAATGAATCCTATCTCCAGAAGCTCATCTAATTGTTTCCGCAACTCAGCCATTCTATACGGGGCTCTAGTAGACGGTTTCCGTCCTAGCCACAGCTCAATCTCATGATCTATCTCTCTTCATGGGGGGAAGGTGTTAGATAAAGAAACATGATATTGACATATTCCCTTAATATTGGCTCCATTTGTTTGGGAACTTCTGCTATCCCTTCTTATTCCCTAAAAATGGGAATAGCCACATAGGAAGGTTCTTTCCGCTTAATCCCTTTCTTGAATTGGAGGGCTAAAATTATCTTCTTTTCACTCATAAGGTTTATTATTGTTGAGACAACGCAAGGTGTCTCACTATTAAGAAAGATGAGACAACTGGTGGCATGCATAGGGACAACGAGACTTTCCTTGAAGAAGTCAATCCATAATACCACGTCAAAATCATCTATGGGAGCCACCGTAAAATTGATATTCCTTGTCTACAGGTCAACTCTTACTAGAATCATAGTCGCAATGCCCACAATTTCTTTAGCTACCAAGTTAACAGCTTTGATCTTGCCCCCAGCTTCTTTAACTTGAAGCTTCAGTCTTGTGGCTTCCTTTTCTGTTATAAAATTATTTGTTGCTCCAGAATCGACGAGGGCCCACAGGACTTTCCATTTATCACCACGTCTACATACATTAGTCCCTTTCTTGTTTTGTCATTCTATGAGATCGTCTGGGTGCCTATGTCTCTAAAGAACTTTAGGGCTCCTATAATTGATGCATCTCTAGTGTCCTCTTTTTGGGCATTCTCTTCTTCTTGCAATGAGCGTAGAGCACCCAAAGCTCTTCTATTAGGCATTCAACAACTCTATAGGGTCCCTTATAAAGAAAATAAAAGATGGGTTTTGTAGCACTACTTTGTGATCCGACCCCCTGATTCTTTATGCTTTGGAAACTAGAAGCAATATTTTGAAAGCTAAGTCCTTTTTTCTCAAATCCTGGTCCGCCATTAAATTTCTTATTGGAAGTCAGACCCCAATTTCGTCTCTCACTTCCTCTAAGAAATTGATTGGTCCATTCATCTCCCCTGGTAGAGGTCCTACTCCATTTGTTTGAATCTGAACTTGGGGCAATTATGAGTTTCCTCTTCGAGTAGTCATCTAAACTTTCAGCAACAGTAATAGCTATCTGGTGGTCTTTGATTCCTCATTTATATAACTAATTCTTAGATAAAGGCTTCAATCCTTTCATAAAATTGAAAAATTTATCGGCATTTGACATATTTTGTATGTCCAAGATGAGTGCTTGGAAGCTTTTCATATATTTCCGAATGGGCCCTGTTTGTTGTAGTTCACTTAACTTGCAACGAACAGTATATGTCGCATTTTCGAGGCAAAACTGCATTCTGAGTTCTTTCTTAAATTCCTCTTAAGAGGAGATTGCATTATTACCATTTTTCATTTCTTCCACTCGACTTCGCCACTAGAGTTTGGCATCTTTAGCTAGATACATCAGAGCCACCCTTAACTTGTTTTCATCTGTACTTATCTTGGTGGCTTCAAAATAAGAATCAAGATCAAATAGAAAGTTCTCCATTTCCCTCGAATCCAGGATGTCGTTGTAAGTCTAAGGCTCAGGGATCTTTATCTTCCAAGATTTGAGTGGATTAGTGCCAACATTCTCGACTGCTTTCATCAATATGCTCACCTTAGTCCTTGTCTCTTCCAATTCATCACGAATTAAGGTGAATGCTTCTTAGGCTTCGTTGGATAAGGATTTGCTTCCATCTTTAAGAGCCTTATGAGCACCGAATAGAGACTTAACTTCATCTTCAAGAATTTTGTGGGAACTAGCAAGTTGCTTCATTGCCTCTTCTAGGTTCCCTAATTTATCAGTGCATGTCCCTGCATCATCGACACCAATAAAATCTATACCTTGGGTGGAATCTTTGTGAACTAGCTCATGGATTACATCTGACTTGGCCATCAAAGTCTCAAACAAATTTGAATTAGCTACCATTGCCAAAAAAGAATTCTTGGTTAGCCATCACGGCTTTCCAAGCTTCAGATTGTGCTACCCTAACCACAATCGAGTTTGTATCGGCTTAAAGCCTCATTTTCTTTTTCAATGACTTCAATTCATTGAAAAATGAGCTCAAGATTTACTGCTCAATCACTCATTAGGGCCTCACTAGCCCTGTCCCTCTTAAGGGACTGTATCCTTTTCTCGAGAGCCTCAATTAGACTCATTGAAATTTTTTCCATGTTTCTTTTTTTTTTCTTGCAAAAGCCGGATTATTTCCGCTCTAATACCAAATGTCACGGGTCTACACACTTGGGACCGTGTAGCGCTCACTTGGGTTGTGTTCAAGTAAGCCAGCCAAAGATTATTCCACTAATTCTGTATATAAAATGGGACATAGGTTAGATTCGGGCCAACAACCGTATAACCGATAATATTTGCAAGCTCAATATGATAGTATAATCAAAATAACACAGAAACACAACATAGGATCATATAAACATTACATTGCATCAAAGAGATACAACCAGATAAAGAAAGATACATGAATGAGTAGAAATCAGACTATCATTTCATTAATATACGATTGGGCATTACAAAGATGGTGAAACAATTATAGAAGGCGAACGGACCCATCAACTATCTGATCCGAGCAACTAGTCCAATAGATGACTAGTCACTCCCCCTAAAGAGATTAATGAGCATATTGAAACCTGATATGAGGAGATGTGGATATGTTTCGGTCATCACTCCATTAAAATTATAAAAATAAAATTAACCCCTTCATTACAATTCTTCCCCGTTACAAGAAGCCCTCCGTATCACTCTCTCAACTTCATCGCCTTATCTTTCGATTCGGTTTCCTGTCAAATTAATCATCGATTTGAGATAAGAATTATGAAACTCTATTTGCCTCCCACTCTCTCTCCATCTATTTTTGTCGGTTGTTTTGTAATGGATTTGTTCCCTAATTCATTTTTAATTCTTATTCATGGGTTCTTGCAGAAATTTCAGAGATGGAAGTCTCATACTGCTCGTGGATGGGAAAGAACAGCTAGTAAAAAACTTCTGGCTTTCATTTGAATTTTCGCGATTCTTCATTTTTCACTTCTACTGTTTCATAACTTTTACATGGTGCTATGTGTGGTTGCGTAATTGGGGTTGAAGACCAATGCTGTAGAATTTGCGCGTTTAATATTTGTTCATTGGCCACTAGATTACTCAAAGATACAAAGATACTATTTGATTTTTCTAATATCAATATGCTAATTCAATTTAGAGAAACATTTTGAAATCATAATTTGATTGGTGAATTTAAGTTAAGTTAGCCATCATCTTTTTATACTTGGTTTGTTAAAAAAATATAGAGTTGGCTTGAACTTTCTGGTACATAGACTGCACAGCTTGATATCATGAATTTGTGGTTAATATATTATATATATCATATTGAACTCATGATTTGATTGGTTTGTTTTGTAAATAAAAATAGAATTAACTTTAACTTTCTGGTAGGTTGATCGAGTGCACACCTTGATATTATAAACTATAAATTTTTGGCAGATTAATTGAGTGCACACCTTGATATTATTAACTATAAATTTTTTATACTTCCTGTGCGTCTTAGATTGTTCATTTGCCATTTTCTTTGGTCCGTTACAAAATGAAGTCGCCTATTATGCTTTCATAGAGAAAGAATTCAAATCATATAAAAAATAAAATATATTATTAGACCTCAACTACGTTTCATCATTTCCATTCTCATTATTTACCTTAGTAATCTGGGTATCTGGTTCTGTCATACAATAGAAATTAGTCTCACTCTTGTCTCTCCAAGGCTGTTTTTGGCTATAGATTTTGCATATAAAGCTTAAACTATTAAAGTGGTTTTCATACTAGTTTTGCTTCAATTTTGAAGCTGAGATGTTGAATATGTCCTTTTAGTTGGGTATTTTTTGACAATTACGCTCTCTTCTTTTTCGTTAACTTTGTGTATTTTCTAATCAAGGCGCTTCTTTTCATTAACTTATATGAGATAGTGGCTTTGCATGTTCATTATTAGATGCAAGCCCTCAAACATAATGGGACAAAAGAGGCTAGCAAGAAAGTTAGAAAATTAAGTAATAGTGGATGCAACAGGCAGCCGCAGGCTATATGTTAGATTAACTTAATTATGGGTTTTTTTTAATCGTACTTCATGCACTTCTCCATTTGTGGTGTTGATACCTCCTGCATTTCTTAATGCTGTATTTTCTGCTTTTTGTATTTGTCTATTGTTGGAGCTGCCTAGAACATGCATTAGTTAACTACTTAGGCACTTCCTATCTTTCTTTTTTAGGCAGTCATCCTAGTTGAGATCATGAGACTCATCTATTGGATGTTTGTTATAAGAATTTGATACTTTAATTTCAAATCTGTCACTTATATCCTTTTATAGGAGTGATAATATCTTTTAGGCCTTATTTCACTTTATATTCAACTTTAGTAATGTCCATTTATGAAAATAAGATAAATAAATAAATTTAATATTGATTGATGTGATACTTATATTTTATTGGTGTGCTTTCTAGAAAGAAAATGTTAACTTTTTGCAGAAGAATACATGTAGCTAGGGGACAACAACATCAATACACCTTGTGGTTTCTTCATTTGTGCTGAAGTGTGAGTGTTAATTGTGTTCTTTTCAGTTAGTTATTGTTTCTTTCTGAATCGATGATATTCATACTTGTGGTTCATTAAATTTTTAAAATGTTTTGTGGGTAAACTCCATGAATAGTTGGTGTTTTTCTTATCTTATTGTTGTATCCTGGCATTTTCTGTTTTGTGTTTTTATTTTTTTGATTAGGTTGATTATAATAGTGTGGGGATTTTCTGTCCAAAATAATGCTTATACCAGTTTCGGTTTTCCGGTAATAATTGTCTTAGACTAGGTATTTGTTTCTTATTTAATGTGTTCCTTCATTGAATTTCTGTTTTTGTTAGGAGCTTTTGACTCTATTTTTGGTTTCCACATATAATTTTACGTCGTTTCCTCTTGAACTAATATTTGGTAAATTTATTGGAAGTGTTTAGTTTGGTACAGGAAGAAATTTTAAAGAAAGCAATAGAAATTTGAGTTAATTTTTAGTTCTGTTATCTTTTCGAAATGTATTATTGTTGGAATTTGCAAGAAAGTATCCTTATATTTTTCAATAGTAATTTGCATTTGCCAATTTAACTTCATTAAATGATTATATGACAGAAATAACGTGTCAATTTACTAATAAACTGTATCGTTGGTGGCAATGGTGAGGCGTCGTTACCTTTCTACTGCCTTGGCAACTTTTAGCGACAGGACAAATCGATGCCGTATAATGTCTATAGCAACTACTTTTTGTCGCCATTAAATCTTCTAGCGATAGCTTTATTCGCCGCTGATTAAGCTTTTAGCGACAAGAAAATTTTGCCTATTTGCCGACAGTTTTGTCGCAAATTATATTTTTGGAAAATGCATCTATGTAAATGTCAAATATAATATTAGTAAGTGTGTTAAAAAAAAGCACTTTGTACCTTTCATATTTACTTAAAAATTATCAAAATTATATTAAAACTAAAATGAATTAATTTACAGATTTTTAATTTTCTAATTTCACTACTATAATTCTATATAATAAGAATTATTATTATTATATTAAATCAACAATATGAAATGTATATTCAAGATAATGTTAGTACTTTTGTATTAAAAAATAAAGAATTTCAATGTGAAATGATTTCATTTTCGTGTGTGTATATTGATTTTTAATGGGCATGCATCCACAATTCAAACTAATTTTCTGCTTATCAATTTTGATGATGATATAAAGATGATTAATAAAAAATAATAAAAAAAAAGTGACCATACACATATCCATTGTGATATTAATGTTCTTTGGTGACATAAATGTCATTGTGATTCGGTAAAAAAACTAAGTAGTTAGTAATTCTAGAAATTAAAAACAAGGGTAAATTATTGTAATCTCTATGAGGTTTGGTTAATTATACTATTAGATTTTTCTATTTTTAGAAATATATTACAAAATATCTTGGTTTGATTTAATACATTAAATAGTAATTCGATTAATTTTTTCCATTATATATAAATAAAATGTTAAATTTGCCATTCTTTTTTTGTCTGAAAAAATATCAAAAAATTTTAATGTCATTAATTTTAAACCAAAATGTCAAATTTGTTATTCTTTTTTAATATTATATTTTTTAAATTAACAAAATATCAAATTTATAAAAAAAAATAAAAAAGCATATTTTTTTATATTTTTTAGTTAATTTACAGAATATTCTAGTTGACTAACGGAATATTTTATTTAAAACTAACCTAATGTATTTTTAGTTATTGAGACTTTATAATATATTTTTAAAAATGAATAAGTAATTAGTATATTCAACCAAATCTTAAGGGTGTATTAATAATTTACCCTAAAAACTATTAGGTAAAATTTCTATTAGCTGAAATTAAATTACTTATTAGGTTCGGTGTGATGAAAAAACTTAAGAATCAAACCAATCATAAGTTACATATGGGATAAGGAATTCCTAATTACAGTCTGCTATTTAATTCTGAAAACAGAAGGATTTGTATATTTACCAGTAATTAGTAGGATCCTAATTTTCCTATTCCAATACTGAATAGAATTCTTGCAACCTCTATAAATAACAGAATCAAAATCCATGATCACGTATAGAAAAAGAAAAGTATAGTATAGTGTGAATTAATTGATATGGGTGCTAAACTTTCTCTCCCTCAGTTTCCGAGGTTTGAGGCTTACTCAAATCTTGGAGAATACCTTAGCAGCGGCAACGTTAAAGAACAGAAAAATCACCGCCAGGGCCTCAATTGCCAGCGGCAACTTTACAGTCTTGTAGTTCCGGCAGGGCCCGAATTGCCGTGGCTGAGGCTACCTCTTACTGATAGCTGCAAGCAGGTAAGCTTCTTTGACTTGTCAACAGGTGAAATTCACAAGTTAAAAATTCCAAAATCAGTTCAAGGTTGGCAGTGTTGCGGTTCCTCTAAAGGTTGGCTACTGTTTGCTAATGGCGACAAATCATGCCCAAAACTTTCGTTGCTGAATCCGATTACAGGAAAGATTGTTCGACTTCCTTGCATAAAAACAATACCTACCTATTACGATTATGTCAACAGTATTCCGGATTATGACGATTTCTCAAGCTTCATTGTCAAAATCGAGTTATCTTGTGAGGATCCATTTACAATTTCAGCAATCTTAGATGATGGTTCTGTACTTGCAGTTTGTAAGCCTGGTGATGACATATGGACTGTTTTCCCACTAGAAGACTATGTCTATTGCTACAGGGACATTTTATTTTCTGATCAGGTGCTTTATGTGTTGTATGTGGAGACAACCCATGATGATGATGATTATGATGTCATAATCGATATGGATGATGATACCAACATCCAATTAATTCCTGATCTTCAACCTGAAGAGGAAATTGGAGGAGAAAAATACAACAATTTCCAGGATTGTGGCGTAGAATCATATTTGGTGGAATCACAGACTGATATACTGATTGTTCATAGAATATATGATATTAATTTTCCAGAGACTTGGGAGTTTAAGGTGTACAGTCTTGATGGTAAAATCTTGGATGGATTGAAAGACAACATGCTATTTGTGGGACGAGACTGTTCATCAGAATCTGTTTCAGCTAGAAATTTGAATGGTTTCCAAGGAAATTGCATAGATTCTGCTGACAATTATGAATTTGGAATATTTTCCTTTGATGATGGAAAGACTAGAAGATTTCATTTCAGCTTAGACAATACTCAATCTTGGTTCAGAAGAAAATTTATCCCCCGTCTCTGGGTTGTGTTCTGCCTTTTGCTTTTTCTTTTTTCCTTTTTCTAAGGAACTTTTAGGGGCTGTTTCCTTTCAAATTTTTCAATTTCCCTTTGTCATTCTTTGATGATTTTGTTTGTATTGATTCAAAGTCAAAGTTTTTTTTCCCTTTTTTTTGTGTGTGTCTTGGCTATTCTATTTATGCGGCACTAACTTTCAAATTTTAAATGTACATTAGAAAGGTTCAATAAATTTGTTTAGTCAGAAACTTCAAGATAATCAATTGGAAGAATTATTCAATAAATTTCATAACTTTTTATTCATTCATTTTTATGTACACTCTTTTGTTTTATGTATGCAACTAATGGCATGTTCATAAGGATTAGTTCATATAGGTAGGACATCATGAATTCGATATATATCCTATTAAAAAAAGATGAAGTTAAGCTAACTGATAATTATAATTAATTAACATTTATTAATTCTTATTTTTCTTATGTTCCCCATTAATTTATTAAATATTGGTAAATAAAAGACATGGCACTATTAGCAGAGGTATAACCTCCATCAATGACAAGATTATGTGCAGTTATGAACCCAGATTCTTCACTTGCAAGAAACAATGCAGCCTGAGCAATATCTTCTACAGTTGCACATTTTCCTTTCAAAAGACTTCCTCTTTCCCCTACAATCTTGCTTACTTCTTCAGGCTTCATGTCCTCTTTCCCCAAGAATCTTCTGTAAGCACCAACAAGCATCTCAGTGGGAACCCCATGGGGCGAAATGCAATTAACCCGAATCCCATGAACTCCTAATTCACAAGCTGTGCTCTTCACCAACCCAACAATGGCAGCTTTGGACGATGTATAAGGATGTGATCCCAGTCCTCCCATGATTCCTGCAGAGCTCGACATGCATATGATGCAACCCCCATTTCGAGCTTTGATCATGGCCCTTGCTGCATGTTTGATTCCATGTAAAATTCCGTTCACATTAACTGAGAACAAGTAGTTGGCATGTTCCATATCAAGATTTGTGATGCTCCCATCTCGACCTGCAACTCCTGCATTGTTGAACATGATGTCTAGTTTGCCTTTCCATGTTACTGCAAGATTAATAGCTGATTCCACATCAGCTTCTTTAGCCGCATCACAGTGAATGTATCTGCCTCTTATTGAATCAGCTAAACTCCCTCCTAGATCGTCGAGGATATCAGCTATCACTACATTTGCCCCGTTTTCTGCATATATTTTTGCTACTGCTGCCCCAATCCCCCTTGCTCCGCCAGTTATCACGGCAACTTTGCCCCTCAATCTAGCAACATTCAATCATGCATCTCATTTATTACAAAACTCTACCACAAAGACATGAACAGGTTATGTGGAACTAACCTCTTGTTAGATGAGTCCTGGAGATCTCCATCCATATGAACATCCGTCGCCATTGCTGCTTAGAATGTCATTTAATTAGCAGGTGGATGAGGATCGTATATAAGATGCTATTTAGAAAAGAAAATGTTCAAAGATTTTTGGTTTCAATCTTCGAAGAAAGAAAGTGGTGCTCTTTGAGAGGCCTTTAATTTACTCCTACATGCTCTTTTCATTCTTTACATTACAACAACCTCTTAACCATATTCCACAGCGGGTAATTTACATTCACGGTACCTCTATTTCAATTCATAATATAAAATCCATTATTGTAAAAATCGGTCCAATCCAGCCAGTTTAATCGAAAAAATTGGCCATCAGGCTGGGTGGTTTTGAGACAAAGATACGGGAGGTCTTTAGACCGTCCTAAGAACCGACAAACCGGTTGGTTCAACCGTGAACCCGTTGATCTAGCCGGTTTTGACCAGTTTTCCGGTTTGATGAATTGTAAATTCACTCATAAATATCACTTTTGTACATTGTGAGAATTGAACTTGGGTCTTTAACTGTAATTTCCAAATTTTTATCATCAAACCACTTGTAATATGTGGTTAAAAAGATAATTTTTTTTTTATATTAGTTCAATTTACAAATGAACTTATCTAAATTTACATAATATTAACTATTT
Source organism: Balakata baccata (assembly GCA_949630135.1). Taxonomy (NCBI): domain Eukaryota; kingdom Viridiplantae; phylum Streptophyta; class Magnoliopsida; order Malpighiales; family Euphorbiaceae; genus Balakata; species Balakata baccata. Next base: position 18,868 of record CATIWF010098227.1, read on the forward strand.
ATAAAATTATTTGTATTATTGAAAAGAGATTTATATAAAATCAATATTTAGTTTTTTATATTTTTATTATAAAAGTAAAACTATGGCAAATAAATAATTCTTGAAATTATTTGATGTTTTGAATTATAAATATTTATTATAAATATATGACTATGTATTATATTATCATTAATTTAATATATAACTATGCATTAATTTAATTTTTCATAAAAGTATTAGCATTATTTAAGAATATATATATATTTAATAAATTTGAATTTTACATATTTGTATTTATATTACTAATATATATCATGATAAAATTATCATACAAATTATTTTTAAAATTAGCTATTTCAATATAAAATATTTTACTTGAGAAATGAATGAATGTTGAATATTATTTTTTACAAATTATTATTTATTATAACTTTTTTAAAAATAAATAATATATAGATAAATAAATTATATTATTTTTTAAAATAATATATATAAATATAGATATTATTATACTTAAAAATATTTAGAAATATATTTATATATTAATTTGAATTTCAATATTTAATATTTTGAACATATTATTATGTATGAAATATATTTAATTTAAATAATTTTTATATTTTACTATGTATAAAATATGTTAAATGTTTATTTTACAAGAATTTTATATAGACCGGTTCGATCTTAAATCCGTGACTCACTATCTTTTTCAGTTTATTGATCATTACTCGGTTTGTACAACTTTGGTTAAAAATATAAATGGTACTAATTTTAGCTCTAGATTATAAATTAAATCAAATATTAACTCAATTCAAGCTTCAATATTTGAGCTCGAACTCGGCTCATTTTAAAATTAGTAAGCTCGAACTCAGTTCTTTTGTATATTTATTGTTATTATCACATAGAGTCCAATAAGCATATCTTGAGTTGGTACAAAAATGGGATCTCCAATAGCTGGAGGGCTCATTTCAAAATTAGTAAGCTCAAAAGCGGCTAGAGCTCAGCTTACAAATAGCTCTTTTATTATGCTTAACGAGCTTAGCTCGAGTTCTATTTGTTAATTAATAATGACAAAAGCTTGAGTTTGAACTTGAGCTTGATAAAAAATATATATATATAAACGATCATTTAACGAATACATTTGCGAGCTTTTAAACGAAAATGTTTGTAAGTTTCTACATGAAAACGTTCATCAACTCTTAAATGAATACGTTCGTGAGCTAATAAATCAAATAATATTAAGCTCAAGCTCAATAAAGTTTTTGAACTCGTATTTGAGCTGCAGCTCGACTCGTTAAAATTAACAATCGATCTTGAACGAACTTTTTTTTTCGAACCAAGACCCAAATAGCTCATGAGCAGCTTGGTTCATTTACAGTCTTTGTACTAATCTTTTTGAAGATGTTGCTATTAGGAACCTGAGTTCATATTCTGATAATATTAAAATGATATGGCAAAAAATACGTCATGTGACATACTAACTATATTTTCCAGCTGCTATGTCATCTTATATAATAGTACCAGAATATGATTTCAAGTTTCAAACTGTGAAGTTCTCAAAAGAATTACTACTTATTTGCATCAAATCAAAGATTTGATAACAATTTGCATTTTTTTTTATCGAAAATGAATATAGTTCATTAGTTAAAATGGTTTATGATACATCATTGCATATCAGATTACATAACTCAGTATGTATAACAATCATATTACCCCACTCAAAAACAAAAAATCATTCTTAACTAACCAATCAGCTACTCTAATAGCTGATCTTCTAATGTGAATAAATTTAAAGTTATGCAATCTTCCAGCAAGCTCTTGTATCTCTTTTATTAAGGCACTTACTTCTCAGGGAGTATATTCATTGTGGTTAATAAATTCTATCCCAAGACAACCAAGTGAAAACCCTTGTTATTTGCACATCTTACTGCCTTCTGTAGAACCAAATTTATTTATAATGTCGTACTGTTGATATTTTTAACCCGTTAGCATGGTTTTGTGATGAGATGTGTCCGTTTCTTGTTCCATTTTCCACTTATTCAGTCAGTGCTTTTGACTCCTAATTTATGATGGGAATTAATATACAATGTATTGAATCGAATGGTGAAAGCCATAGTTTGATTTATCATTACTTTCTAGAAATTGAGCTCTGACTCTGTTTTGCCATTCACATGGACTGAAAATATAACAATAACAAAAATAATTCAATTATCCTGGTCAGTGAACAAAAATAACTTTCAGATTGCGATCCACTTACTTTGAATTAGTTCAGCTCTCAAAATTGAAGCTCATAGTCTATTATTTATGGCACCATCTTCAAAACGTTGCTGCACTTGATCAAATATATAAAAAGAAATTTTTTTTTTTTTTTTACCTTTTAGGGTTCCCATTCTGATGAGCAAACAAAGACTTAGAAGGTGTTTGGTTCAGCTGTTGGAGGTAACCAATAGTTTTTTGAACCTCCAACAGCTGAATATAAGTGTTTGGTAAGACTTTCTAATCAGTAACTAATAACTGATTCTAACATCAATCAGTTGATATTTGAAAAAACTTCATTTTTCCATCATCTATTAGCTTATTCAATTTTATTTTTAAATTGGACTATATTTATTAGAGATGTATCCAAAAGGCAATCGCTTCAGACACTTAATGTACACATTTATGATGACATTTTTTTATTATATTAGTATTCATTTGCATATGAATTGATATAGATTTTAAATTGATCAAAAATGGCAATAGGGCAGGTTCGGGGCGGAGTTCCCCGACCCCGCCGGAGAAATTTTAGAGGTCTCTGTCTCTAAACCCGATGAGGACAGGGATCCCCAATTTCAACCCGATCCCGAATTTATTAAATTTTTTTATTTTATTTTTAATTTAAAAATATATTTTTATTTTAATTAATGAGTTCATTATATATTTTTTTAATAAAAAAAATATTTTTACTTTAAATAAATATAAAATTTTTATTTTATTATTTTTAAAATTTACTAATTATATTAATATATATATATATATATAAATTAATTGCTCGGGGCGGGGCACATATACACTGTCCCCGCCCCATCCCTAGCACAAAAAAATTCGAGATCAGGGTGGGACACCGCAAATGTGAGTCCAATTGCCATCCCTAAAATTGATTAATGAAAGTCCATGATATGAAACATAGCATGAAAGAAATCATGATAAGATTATGATAATGAGATTCATATCATGTGTAATTATATTAATGTCTAAATTATCCATAGTTATAAGATTAATAAGATGGGATATTGTTGATCCGGATAAAATAGCACATATTACACTCCTTAATTAGATCAAATAGTATATCTCATAAACTGTTAGTATGAGATATTCAGAGTTAACATGTGGATGCTTACTAAGGGTAGTCAAGTACATTGGATGACCTGCTATGAAACAATCATATAGATTATATATTCAAATGTCAATGATAGTCTCATCATGGTAATGGTATAAGTATCCTTAGACTTGAGGTATTCAAGGATATTTTGAATACTAATTATACTAATTATGTGCTACAACCTCATTTTCTTGTTGCCTTATAGAGGTCACTCATAAGATGGTGATTGGGTACAACTTGAGGTATTCGAAAATAATTGAGTAGTCAATAGAGGATTCACCGCTCCTGATAGAGGAAGTGTATACTTACGACCTCTTATCGGGATCATTACTCGGAAATCTCTAGCCATAATAGAAATGTCATGAAGATAGTCTTCAATGACATGTCTAATCGAGTAATGAGTTTCAGTGATAAGATCTAACATCACTTGGGCTAGGTGTGACGTAGTCAGTCTAGCAGGAGCTGACACAGTCTATGCTTTGAACCGAGTGAGATATAGAATAGTGAAAGGACGAATTGCAATGATTATTGTCTATGAAAATGTTCATAGTCAAACAAATGACTTTTCAATCAATTGAAGGTTATGTTGTATTCATAGATACCGCTCATGACTTGCTCGAATTAATTGTTAATTTGGGTGGCCAACATAATCGGAAACCTAATAGATCACACGCATTGAAGATGTAAAAGAATAAAATGGTCTTGAATATGATCTAAAATGTGAGAGAAATTTGGAACCGGATGGTGTTGGGATAGAGAAAAAGTTTTCGGGTTTCAGAATCATTTAGGATCTGCTTGCCCGCAGTGTGCAGGCAGCACACAAGCTTGGCTAATGCAGCCCATTCCACCCTATATGCCCCATTTTTCGTGGTTTTTGAATTTTAAGTGGTCTTTTAGTTTAAGTGGTACTCTAAATCCTAATATACTGATGTAGATACATAAAAGCTATTTTTTATGTTAGAAAATTGAGCCTCCATTTTTTAGAATTAAAAGTTAATTTCTCTACACTTTTTATCTTATGAACAAATCACTTTGCTAGCACAATGTGATTGTTCAAGCCATCATCTTACAGGTTACAGGTTTCCTTCATCATTTCTTCGCGTTGACTTCCATTAGAGACATATTCACTTGGATTGTTGCGGTTTGCAACAACCCGACAAGAAGAAGAGGAGGAACAAGTCTAAGAAATTAAAAGTATAATTTTTAACTATGCATTTATTTAATTAGTTTTAATGACACAAGTAGAATCATATGAATCGGGTTTTTGAAATTTTTATTTCTGCTGCATTAACCTGAATGTATTTCATCTTCAAAACTCAACAATATTATCCTTATATATTTTATTAATAATAAAATACTTATTTCCTCCAAATTGAATTTTTCAATTAATAATTTATTTATAATTACAAATATAAAAATATTACAAATAATATTTAAACTAGTAACATTATTTATTTTTAAATGAAAAAAAAAATATATATATAATATATTTCTAATTGCTATAATTGTTAATTAATATATTAAGCATAAATAATATTAAATTTATTTATAAATTATACATATATATTTTTAAAATTTTTATTTATAATTAATTGAATTTTATTATTTTTTGCTATCTTAATTATAGTATATAATTATATGAAATAATTAGTTTATTTACTTATACTTCATATAAAAATATATACTTCGAATAATATAAACTATATCTTTATTAGTAATTTTATATTATAACAGCAGCAGTTCAATTAGTTTTATCAAACACTAATATTAATCAATTATCAGTTACCAGCTACCAGCTATCAAATAGGGACTAAACAAGTATAATTTTGTTTTTTCTTTTTATTTAATATAAGATACATAAGAGGAATATATCATTAAAAAAAAAGTTGGAAATCAAAATATTTCTCAACTTTCTGAAAAAAGCTTATCTTTTTTTTTTTGAAATTAAAAAAAAAATTATCACCTACATTTCATAATTTGTGTATTATACATTTTTGTTGAACATGGCAATCGGGTTATCTTTTTCAAGTTAATTTTGAATTTTGGATCAGATTAGTCGAACGGATCATTACATCAATCCATTTTTCTAAAAGCTAAATTCAAATTTTTTCCGATTTTGGTCGATTTTGAAAAATTTCGAGTCATATTTTCGGATGAATTTAGATCGAGTATAGAATTTGATTAAAAGTTATCATGCCTAATTTTAATCTATTGAATTTATTTATTTTTATTTATACAGTGACTAGAAATATAAAGTCTCAAATTCAAATTTTCAATCATGCCGTTTGTAAAAAAATATCACTAAGTTCGATTGTTTGGAATTGAAGGGTATAATGTAAAAATGTTTAATGGAACTTTTTATATCCATTTCCTTCAATTTTCATTTTAAACTCATAAAAGATTAAATAACTCAATATTATTTTATATTTCATTCCATTCCATTGTCTTGGAGTTATTATTTCTGCAATTCTAACATACATTAAAAATCCTTTCAAAAAAAAACATACATTAAAAGTATGAAGAAATATGATTATATCAGCTCAGCTGATCCTTCAATATAATGAATAGTCCATTATCTACCAACTATAAGAATTGGACAAGACAAGCCATCTCGGCCACATGCTTATTGTCACGGATCCCACATCGGTTGGCCCCGAGGTTGGTCCTGGGCTTATAAGCGGGTGCGCTGCACACCCCTGCAAGCTAGCTTTTGGGGAAGAGGGTAATGGCCCCGTGACAAGTGGTATCAGAGCCTTCCCTGAGCTCACCGAACACGTGTACGCTGCACACCCAATGCGGAGAGAGTAATGGTCACGTGGGCCACCCGTAACGAGGGCGTCACGGATTGGCTGTGGGAGCTGTCACGGATCCCACATCGGCTGGCCCCGGGGTTGGTTCTGGACTTATAAGCGGGTGCGCTGCACACCCCTGCAAGCTAGCTTTTGGGGGAGAGGGTAATGGCCCCGTGACATTATGTATGGAAATCGTCCCTTTTGCTTTGAGTTGTTAACTTGTTATGGTTCCTGTTCTAGAAAAACATGTTTCAGTTTCGTTGGAAATGCAACACTATTTGGATCTTTGGGTGACCATGCTGTTTGCAAAGCCATCCTCTTTGTTAATTTGTCATTTTCCTTCAACCCCCCGGTTGAGGTCTCCCATTGCTTTGCTTGGAATTTTCTTCTCTTCAATTAGCTGCTGAAAATTTCTCTTATCTTCTTTTTTCAATGTATTGCTTCCATTATTTTCAAGAACAAAGCTCTTTACCATTGGCCTTCAACAAAGCACTTTCATGGACTAAGGCTTTCTCTTACGTAGTAAGCATGTTGCTATATAGAAGGTCATCCAACATTGCAGGTTAATTATGAACCTTCATAAACAAAGTTGCCGCATAGGCATCTGATGAGAATGTAAACGAGTCAAGATATTCGTGAGATATTCGAAATCAACTTATAAAATATTCGAAGTTAATTGAATCTAGCTCGAGTTTAAGCAACTCAAGTATTTTGTCAAACCGAGTTCGAGTATTATAATGCTCAACTTATAAAATTTGCAAGTTTAATAAGGTAATTATTTTTTATTATTTATTAAATTACTTTTATACTCTCAATATCAGAATATATTAAAGCTTAATTGAATCGAATTAACTCAAGTTGATTTCGAACTGAGCCGAGCAGAGCACACTGTTTATTAAATTTTTTAGTTGATTTGAATTGTCGAGTCAAACTCAAGTAGCTAAAATATTTTTCGAGTAAAATTTTGAACAATTAAAACAAAGTTCAATCAAGTTCGAATTGAGTTTGAGTTCTGAATTTTTTAATTGAATTGAGCTAAAATCTGACACTATATCAATTCAACTCAACTTGATTACACCTCTACATCAAAAAAGAAAAAATATGAATGATAAATTGAATTCATCATTAAATTCAAAAGGGGCACGCACACTAGGTACAATTTTCATATCTTCATTACAAGGGCAATTCAGGGTCTTCTCTTATTGCAGGGAAAGATCTTTCCAGTATTAGTTTACTTCTAAAACATTAGAAAGTCTTGAATTTCAGGATGTACTTAGCCATAAGACTATATATCTTCTCTACCACTGTTGCTTTACAAATGCCCTTGATCTATAAAAGAGGTCTTCTCTTGCACTTGCACAATCCAATCATAGTGCAGTTTGTGCATATAACTTGTATGATCTCGTGCGAGATGAGATCTTAGGTTTTTCCATGTACATCTCACTAAAGGTAACGGAAATTACACTTCATCATTTACAGCTATAGCCGGGGTCATCTTCTTCTTCCTGTCACTAAAACTACGGCAGGACATCAAGCTTGGAAGGCAACATTGCTTAGATTTAATTGATTTCTCCCTCTCAAATAAGGTATCGCCATTAGCAGTCCTTTCACTACTACATACACTGTTAGTTCCGGAGACATATGGGGTACCAGAGCCAGATTTGGGGAGAACATCAAGAATAGTTTGCTTGACTTCTGTCTTCTCATTGGCAATGTTCTTGTTGCTTGAGGTGTCTAAGCTGTCAGCATCTTGTTCCTCTCTTAGGCTCTCTCGGAAAAGTTCCGATAGTCTCTTCTTCTTCCCATTTGGGGATGCTTCGGGTACAGATCCAGAGGCTGGAGGTTTGCTCTCCAATGTAGCTTTGTTGAGCTTGGGGGTACCCATGGAAAACGTATGATGCACTGGGGTATTGCCACGGGACGGAGTAAATTCTGCATAATTGGAGCAAAAATCACCATGTTAATAGACTAACATTTTCAACACCTAAACACTGCAAACAACTGTTGTATAGTAAAGAACACGACCAAATTCATGGTTAGTCACATTCCAGAGTCTATATAGTAGCACTATGTTCATAAGACTCCAGCCTAACTCAAAGGTACGACACACAGAGTTCAAAGTCTGATGAATTGCAATAATTATAGGACATATACAGAATAAAGCCAAGGAATTCGAATGATAAACTATAGCAAGCTGGCCAGACAAATAAGCTCTGACAATTTTCAAATTTTCTTACCACCATTAACGCTGAAGAAATCATCTTCACAATCTGACTCTAACCAAGGCTGGGAATCAAAAAAGGCTTCATCTTTGCTGCCTGCGAAATTAAGCAAAACATATCAACTTTAAGCCTCAAATAAGGATAATAATTTACTTCAGTAAAATTTAAAAGATCAGCAAATCATATCAATGTCAGGTACTTAGTTTAGTAAAATTTGCCATTTATTTATTTCATAAAGCTTAATATGACATAATAGACATTAATGTCGATCCGTTAGCATCAAAAAAGACAAAAGAATTAACTTATGCGAAGCTACATCCAGACTCATTGTCAGGCCCTCTATGGGCTGCAAAAACAAATCACAAACAGCTGGAGTAAAATAAGGAATAATTGGCACTAGAAAACATTTTGGAGCATCTCAAAGTTTTGACTAGTGCAATACAACAAGAAGAATTACATCTCTATCTCTCCCAGTGGCCCTGTTAAGTCTCCTTTTCCCATGAAATGCCAAACATCTTATGATTTCAAGAAATCAATAGTTAACATTCATAACAAGTGAACACTAATGCCAATCCATTCCCATAGACTGTGGTCCATCTCTCCCAAGTCTTCTTTGAAGAACAGTTAACAAGTGAACACATAGTCAACAATGTGGCAATTACTAATGGCCTCATAACAGTGCATACACTCAAAAGGTCAGGACACATTTTTATAAATCAGTCTCCATATAAATTGTAAGAAAATGCTTCTTGATGAAAGCTTGTCTACATAGCAAAGATGAAGCATTGACTTGGAGCTTTACAGAAGCAATTACGCAACATTGTACCTAACCTCTTATTATTTATGATCAGTTTAGATAAGAAAAACCTCATAATCCTACTCTGCCTAAACTCTAGTTTTAAGTGTTTAGTTCCTTTTTTCTTGAAGGTCAAAAGGAAAGATACATTCAACCTATAAGAAAATCCATGGGTTTTATCTTCTATGTTGTAGAGTTCTAAGTTCTACCAATATTACTTAAAATATGATTTCCTAAGAGAACTGACATTTCCATTCTTGCTCAGCAGCAGAGTTACCAAAACATTAAGAAAATTAACGAATAGAACAAAAAATAATTAAAAAAAAAAATCCTGTTTTCTTATTTTGGCAGAACAATTTAGACCATAAGACGCTAAAATTTCAAAAAAATCAGCAAACTTATGTACTACCCACATCCTGTTTCACTTCCTTCTGCTAGAACTAAATTGCAATTCGAATTTGCAATTGGAATTTACAAGGTCTAGAATCTGCTGAATTATATATTTCAGTTCTGGGTCTAGTTTCTCCAACAACTTAAATCAGTCAACATGATGTTGAAATCAATCAACAGTAGACCAAAATGATGTTGAAAGTTCCCAAAATTGGACAGAAAAATATAGGAGATGATAGATTAAAAATAATATTGTAAAAGAAAAATACAGCTAAAAATTAAAAATGAAAAAAGGAAAAGAAAAGAAAAGAAATCAGCAAATGACCAGAATCAATATAAATATACAATAACATGATGGTGAATGCATCTCCCTTACACCCATATGAAGCTTATCTTCTACCTCACAAACAGCAATTTTTTTTTTTTTTGGGGATACGAAAGCAGCAAACCTTTTATCTGATTACTGGGCTCAATCCAACTGTAAAATCCCAGATATATCAACTTAAAAAAATTTAAAATAAAAATATATTATATTATTCATTAGTCTATAGCCATACATCTAAAGTAACTTAACCACAACCAACAATCCATTTCAGATCGCACATGACATAGAAAATTTTAGAAGCTAACGGCCTTATACTCCATCATAAGATTAAAGAGCAAAAGAATAAAACAACACCTACTGAATAGCTTTTGCCGTAGAACAGACCAAAGAGAAGAAAGATTTGAAAGCATACCATAGTCCTCGAAAGTCTTGATGGAAGGATCACCATTGACATGTTTATGTTTGATGGGTGATTCAGGAATCACATGATTGTCCGTTTTAGACCGAAACGACACGCCAAGTTTGATGGCTGACTCTGGTGTACCCTTGTGCACAGCAACGCAGGAACCCATCTTTATTTTTCTGAGTCTAAAACGCCACTAAGACCATAAACATCAGTCTGACCAATGAATAATCAGAGAAAAAAAAAAGATTAAAGGCTTTTACTTCTTAGAAAAGAAGAAGAAGAGAGGAAGCGTTATTAATATTATTGTTTTGGCGTTATTGTAAAGGAGTGGAAACTAGAAAATGGCTTAAAATTAAAATAAAGAAATAAAAAAGAAAGAAAAGAAATCAGAGAGAGATTGAGCTTGAAAGGAGTGATTATTACTATTAGGCTGCTACCTAAGAATTTCTCTACTATTAGACATGAAGGTGAATACAGTATATAGGAGCTGCAAAATTGAATGGATCCCACACATTTTCCGCCATGAGAGAAGTGAAGAGTGTGAGTCAGTGAAAAATAGTTGTGGGAACAGAGAGAAAGATATTGGCTTTTTGTGAGTTCATATCGTGTTATTTGCTTGGTGCTCTGTTTCCATTCCATCCCATGTGCTATGTGTTGTTATAGGCGTTATGCTTTTTTTTGAATAGTTATATGTGGATTTCCCATACTCTAATAAAAATGGTTTTTTTTTTTAATAAAAACTTAATTGATGAAGTTGATATATTCTTTTACGAAATGAAGAAAAATATACAAAAATAAAGGCAAAACATAGGAATTAGAGATTTTAGCAATGAGTCATTTTATTCATTTCTTTTCTTACAAATATTAATATATTAATTTATAGTTACTATTATTTTTTTAAAAGTATCCGATTGGATGCTTGAAAATTTATATGACTGAACCAGTATATTAATTACTATTATTAATTAAAGTACTCACTAATACTCTTTTCATTCTAAACAAATTTTCTCGTTTAGTATTGTACATAGATTAAAAAAATATTTAATAGTCTTAATTATAGAAAAAAAAAAGTGCTGAATGAAACTAAAGTACCCCTCTAAAATATATACAAAATTAGAAAAAAAAATTATAGAATTTTACAAAATTAATTAATACATATAAAATTAACACAAGAATAAAATAGAAAAGAAAAAATTAATATTGCATTGATGTACAAAGTGACAATTAATTGGAATCTTGTTATCTGAAAAAAAAAATTATTATTTTGGAATGAAGAAAGTAAATGACAATTTCTTCCATAAAACTGCAGTTCGTAGAGTTAAATTACAACTAGAATTTGAATGGTATTTGGAGCTAGTGTAAAAGAAAATATGTCAATATGGCTTACACTAGTTGATAATTGATAGTATCATTTTTTTTTTCTTAATTTTTATTTATTTTTCTTCCACAACTATGCAGAGATTATCTGAGCACGCACTTAATTGACCTTGAAAATTAATTTTTTTTTTAAAAAAGAAAAAAATTGCATGAATTTTGCTATGAGAAAAATAATTTTTTGAATAGCATATGCCATGTGTCAACGTGTCTAAATCAGTATTCATCAAAAATTATGATTATTTATTGCTTAAAAAATTTACTCCTACAAAAGAGATAAACAAAGAATGATAAAATTCATTTTTCACTTGATCAGATTTTTAAATTCGAATTCTAAATATAAAGCAATTTTAAAATTTAAAGAAAGCTATTTACTTTTTTAATGGATATATTTGTGCAAATTCGACAGTGGATGGTTGAAGAAATATAGTTTATTTACTTTTTTTAAATAAATAAGTCTATAAATTACATTGGATATTTTATGATTATTAAATCATCAATTTTTAATTTCAACCATTTATTATCAACAAATGAGATTAAAAATTTATAATTCAATAATTTTAAGGCATCAGTGTAATATAGAATTCCTCTAATAAAATTAATCAAGGAAAATTAGATGGTTGCGATTTGTGAATGGTGGCTTTCAACAAACATTTCATCATAGAGTCAGCCTAACAAGCTTGACCAATAAAATATACACAGTTGGGTTGTAAACTTATGAAAAATATGCACATACATAACACACAAAGTCCCACTAATTACTAATGGATTCATTGCTTTGAATTCAATCCCTAACTTTGAATCTCATGCTTTTATCAATTATGGAAAAACAAGAATAAAAGCAAAACAAATTTGTCAATAATGGGTTTTATAATTTTATGGTCAATTTGAATAAAACAAAAACCTTGAAATTTCATTTTTTATCAAAATAATTTTATTTTTTATATTTTAATTATTAAATATACATATTTTCAATTTCATATTAAATACAGTCTCGAAAGGAATTCAGTTCAGTGTAGCAGTAACGTGATATTTCAAACCTATTTTTTGATCCAATTATATATACGGCTTTTATACTGAAAGAAAGTCTGTATTGATCTAGTTATGTCTGTTTATAGCTTATAAACGACTAGTTTTAAGCAGATATATTTATATATACGTAAACTCAAAGTCGTTTGATATCTAGTTCTGCGTATATGCAGATTTATATAATTTTTTAACTACTGTCACACTTTCAAAAAAATTATCATATTAATTTAGAAAAATAAATATCATATATACATATTAATACATGCATATCAACAATGTCAAATTAAAAAAGAAATTAGGTTCAGAGTGTTATGTCATTGTCAAACTAAATTAAATTTTTTCTGAAACTACATTTGATACAAAATTAAAAGTATATATATTTAAAAATAAAAAAAATAAAAAATATAATTATTTTGATAAAAAAGTGAAAATTTAGGATTTCTTATGTAATTTGCCCATGTATCAAACAAAAATTAAGTTTTAAGCCTTTCGGCACCACCCAGCAAGAAATTTGTGGTTGCCAAACTCAGCTACTTAGCCTACTTTCATCAATTAGTGGTGACTTTCAAATTTTTTGAAACCTAACATTTCCCTGTAATGCTCTAATTCAAACACCCCTTTTCTTTTTTCATTTTAATAAAAGAGAAATTCTAAGGAATACGCGGTGTAATTTACACCGGGTGTTTTAAAATCATTAGATTATCAATTTTTAATATTATCTGTTGATAATAAATAGTTGAAATTAAAAATTAATGATCCAATAATTTTAAAATATCATATGTAAATTACACTGGGTGCACTGCTAAAGCCTTCTAAAAATATAGAAAAATGGCAAATGAAGCTATGAATTATGGGAAGGGAAGGCAGTACTTATTTGATCTCTCTGTGGTATTTCTGATTGGTCTTTGCATAATGTTGGTCAGTTGTAGTTCCGCTCACCTTTGTGTGTGTGTGAAACAAAATTATATAACGAAAATGCCGTTCGTGGAAATAATGTATTCTATAGTGAAATCTATGCATGATATTTTTTTTTTTGGGTAAAAATTTCAAAATTTTAATGTAAGTTAAGTATTTTCCGTTATTTTATATGTAAAATTTAAATAGTTTTATGAATCTAAATTATATGAATGCAGATGCATAATACAACAGTGTAAGTTATCATTATATTTATTTATTTATTTTAATGTTTAAAGTGAGAGTATTCTATTTTTGGAATAATTTTATTAATTAATAAATTTTTTTCTTATTTTAGATGCTGTATTTAAAAAATAATCTAATATGACTAGATAATGCATAATAACTAAATGCGTAATACTAATAGCAGAATCTTCTATAATTATGTATGTCCCACCACTAACATCCGTTGGAAAATTGAACATTTCAGTTGGGTGTAGTTGAAAATGTTGTTATATAAATACAGTTAATTATTGCAGTTTATTTTTGGAACTTAATTTACCATTCTTTAATTTTTTTAATATTTTAATTTTAGAAATAAGATGTTGATTATGATCATATTTAATAGAGCCCCTCTACAGTGCAGATAGTGTATTGATACACTATAATATTTATAATCATTATATCATTAATTTTTAATTTTAACAATTAAATCAAGCGATCGGTAATCTAACTATAATATTTATAATCATTATATCATTGATTTTTAATTTTAACAATTAAATCAAGCGATCTGTAACCTACTAAATAAGTTAATCAATCAAATATATAAATACATATGATGTATTGTAATAAAAATCTATTTAATATTGTGTTTGGAAAAAAATATTCTTTTTTTGACTTTTTTTAGATAAATGAGATAAATATTTTTTTTTTCTTGAAGCAGATATAAAAAAAAACTGTTTATAAAAAATTTTAAAAAAATCAGATATTTAAATCAAATTAATTCTTAATTTACTTATTTGATATCCAACGGCAATTTTAAAACTTGTATAAAGTATAATAATAAATAATCATAATGTAATAGGCGTTTCATATTTTTGTTAGCTTGTTTGTTTCTGTGAGTTAGCCAGCCATCTTTGTGCACAATGGTAAAATTGTAAAAGTTATTATTTGTAACTAAAAAGAAAAACGGTGTATTATTATTTATAAAATTTATTAGCTAATTCAGGCATCATATTCCTCTAAACTAAACAGTAAATAATCTTAATTGTAAATTTGTGATTAAACTTCGAATGAAATTAATTTCAGACGGTAAAACATATAAAAGTATATTAGTTTACATATTTTAAAGAAAAAAAGACTGAAGTTAAACATTATTTTGGTTTTTCTGCAAATGGATGTCTTCCTCTAGTAGTAATAGTTGCCATTTCAAAGATAATTTCAAAAATAAGTCTGTAAATCCCATTTTCATTTTGATGGATATTTGAAATTTCATGACATTAGCTCTATATGCTTCTTTCATACTTTATTTAGAGTTGACTTTATATCACACCCTCATAGTTTATTGGATAAAAAAAAACTGTAAAATTAGGGAAGAAAGTTTAATAATAGGAAAATTTTTATATAAACTTACGTATTAATTAAACCAATAAATATCTATTACATAGATAAAATAACTTTCATTAACTCTTTTTTAATATGGGACTTATGGAAGAATTTCTCTGACACAGGTTCTAAGACTTGGAGAGCATTAAAAAGAAAAGGAAGGGAAATATTGTGCTTTCATGTGACCAAAAAGATTAATAAATAATTAACATGTTAAGATTGCAATCAAATTATAGAATAAGACAAACTTTCAAAGGACTATAATTAAAGTGAAAGAGATATATACCAAACCCCCTACGTACGGAAACCGAAGAAATAGGTAGCTTGAAACTTTTTCATATGTATATAAAGGTGGATTCATAAATTTTTTGACGGAATAACAAAAATAAAAATTTTATAAATAAAATTTATTATAATTTATAAAATTTTAAATTAAGATTTATTTATATTAGAGAAAAAATTAAATAAAAAATTACAATAGTTTTGGATTAGTTTTTACATTTTAAAAGCAATTTATAATATTATTATTACTGATATTGAAAATAAATATATTTCTATAAAAGTAACTAAATATCAAAACGCAGTTTAATACTGCATTTGAAAAATATTTTTTGAAAAATTTTATATTTTTAATTTTTTTTAGTTTTGAAAACTATTTTTGAATACAAATAGATAAATATATATTTTTTTAAAGTTTATGTTTGAAAAAAACAGTTTATAAAAAATTTTAAAAAAAATCAGTCAATTAAATCAAAAAATTTAAAATATAATTTTGAAATACTCAATATCAATTCCAAATACCCCCCTAAATGGAATTAGTAGAATAGGACAATAAATAAAATTAATCACAACACAAATATTAAAATTATAAATGGGTAAAATGAATTTTTTGTACTAAAACTTTGGCACATGTATCAAAATAGCATCAAATTTTTGTTTTGCATTAATTTAGTACAATATCTTTCCAATTTTGTTTCAAAATAATATTTACTGTAAAATTTATATGATATGGACACCAGAGATACAAGTGTTGTACTACATTACATATCACTTCAGATAAAAAAATATTAAACATATGAATATGTAGTATTTTTATCTAAAGTAGCATGTGATGTAACATGATACGTGTATCTCCAGTGTCCGCATTAGACGAATTTTATTGTAAATATTGATTTGAAACACCATTTTAATACAAATGCAAAAGTTTTGATTAAAAAAATTCATTTTACCTAGTTATAAACTAAAGAAAATTATGAATTGAAATAAGTTAAAGAAAATAATTAAAAATACACATATTTGATATATTTTGTTGTAGATATTATTATTACATGAATGTCCATAACTCTCAAATTATTCATTCTATGCATTTAGAGTTTAACATGTTATTAAATTGATGATGATTGGATTATGCAAAAAATATTACTTGCATTTAGAGTATTTGATGAAAAATATATATCTAATAATATTTTTAAAATGATAACAAAATATTTTGGAAAACTACAGTTTAGTTAATAAAATTTTTTTAGTCGATTTTGATAATGCGGTGGCTAGCACCGCTTTCATTAGAAATCTTCAATTTTTATGTCAACTTTATATTAGTAGAAAATTTTTTCATATTAGATATGCATTTCATGGTTTAAATTTGTGTGTGCTGATGGTTTTAAAGTATGGGTAATACAATTGAACTAATAAAACAAACAATTACTCATTTGTATGAATATATCCAAATTATAAAATCATGAATTCGATTTTGTCGTAAAAATGACAAAAGACTCAAAAGATTTCCATTAGATATACCTACTCGTTAGAATTCCACATTTGAATTAATTAATAAGTCATACATATATAAAAATTTGTTATACTCATTTGTTTCTACTAATGTGACACAAGTTAATTTATATCCACAACATTAGGACGTTTGTAAAAATCTTTTAGAAATTTTAAAAGTTTTTAATAATACAATATATGTTTGAAGTGGTGTTTATTATCTTACATGTCATTTATTTTTGTCTCAATGTACTAATATTATTGATATATTTAAAGAATATATAAATGATATTACTTTGCATGATGTTATATTTATCATGCGAAATAAATTGTTAGTTTATTCTAAATTTATTCCTTTAATTAATATAGTATGTTGTGTTTTTTATCCTAGATGTAGAATTTCAATATTAAATGAATATTTATAAATTTATTATAAATGTCTTGATGTTGATGATGTTAGAATTGATGTAATAGTAAATGAAATTAAAAGAAGTATTGGTCAACTATTTAATAAATTTAGTCATTTATATAATATTCTTACTTCCACTACTCCTAGTCATGAAAATGTTAAATTGGAATATGTGAGAATGAATGATCATTTGATATTAAAAAGTAAAAAAACTCCGATTATCCATCGCCTGCATTTGATATCTATCTAACAACATATTTTGAGTTTAATAATAGTAAAACAGGTAATGACTTTTATGTTATTGAATGGTAAAATTACCACCAAAATATTTATTTCGTTCTTGTCCAAATTACAAAATAAATTTTTTTATGTCCAACTTCAACGGTTACAGTTGAATAAATATTTAGTTCGGAATGTAATATTTTGGACAAGATGCAATTTAAGTTAGCTTCCAAATCAATTAAAGTCCAAGTGTGTATTGTTGATTGGACAAAGACCGCCCTAAGACAACAACAAGTTAAAAAAGAGAGATACAACAAAGAAATAATATATATGGCCAAACGAACCATTGGCACATCAAACATTGTGGGTTTGGATTAAATAAGGTAAATGAGTAATTAATAAATTTAAAAATAAGAGAACTATATAGGTTTTGATTCCTCTAAATCATATGAGGATACGTAGACAACTTAATTAATGGTAAAAAAAATTAAGTTCAAACCAATTTATTAATTTATTAATTTTTTTCAAATTTAACTTAAATATTTTTTAAAATTAAAAATAAATAATCCATTTAAAATTTTTTTAGTTTATTACTTTAAAATTTTTTTCAAATTTAATTAAATAATTTTTAAAATTAAAAATAAATAGTCCATTTAAAATTTTTAAAATTTATTACTTTTAAATGTTTTTCAAATTTAACTTAAATATTTATTAATTCTCATTTTTTTAACTTATATTTTTTTCTCAATTTCTACAATTAACTCCAATTAATTACAATTTATATTAATAAATATTATAAGTAAATTATTTTAATCTTAATTATATTTATTTAACTAATAAATTGTTCTAAATTACTAAATTTAAATATAAATTTAAAATAAAAAATTTTTTAAAAAATAAATTGAACCGGCCAAGCCAGTTCCACATTTTTGGAACCGTGGAACTGCCGGCCATATCTAATTGAAAGCATTCTTGGCATTTTTCCTATCCTAATAGAGGAATGCTAAAAATATTTTCCATTTCCAATACTCACGGTTAGTGAGAAGAAAAAAATAATGAAAGCAAAAAGAAAAAAATTATTCTTAACAATTTCTCTCTTCTCAATTATCAATTAGAAAATGAGTGTCGGGGAGTATTAAAAAATGAGTTAGTTTTTTTTCTTATCTAAAGACTAATGTATGTCTACAATCATTTTTAGACAAGATATTGTGGATGCAATAAAAAACTTACACACCCATGTGTTTTATAATTAATGCGTACAATATATATTATTAATTTTTGATACATATATATGGTATAGATTGAGTATTAAACTTAAGATTTTTTTTAAAAAAAAAATTATCTATAAATCTACCTTTTGATCTGCTATTAAAGGTAAGGAATAGTTAAAAGTTAATTGATTAGTTATATTTGCTCTTTTATTTAAAAATATGTAACTATTATCTAATTGAAGTAGACTTACACTAAATGAGCTTGAAGTTTAATCTTTAAATTATATAGTTTACTTAAATGATATTTTTTCTGCCGACTTAATTTATGTAAACCTTATAGACAAGTATATTTAAACATATGATTGAAGTATTTAACCCTTTGGCATCAAAATATTAATAAATGTCAAGACAATATATATATATATATAATAGAAATAAAAAAAAATCGTAATATATAGGCTTTAACAGATTAAATAGGTTATCGGTTAAGCCATTGAAAGTTATTTTCAATTTCAGTAGGTAACCGGCCATCCCATTTAATGATCAAAATTTAAAGTAATTGATCTAACGGTATTAAATTTTAAAATTCATCTATAAATTAGATTTACAGTAAAAGATCTTTTTTTTTTTTTTTTATCAAGTAAACACTAAAAGAGGAGAGAATGAGATTGTTTGAAAAAATTTTATAACCTTTAGTTAACTGTACCATAATTGACTTCATATATATATATATATATATATTTGTGATACCCCTCCAATCTTGACACATCACATGACCATATTATGATATGCTTTATTTCCATTTTCTTTTAGGAAATTACTCATAGATTTTAAATTAAGAAGTTTATACCACTCACAGTCATGAATGTGAGATATCTAACCAGAAAAATGTAGAAAGGAATAAAGTTGAAAGGACAAGACTGGGGGTGGCGTGTCTGTATTAGAACTCATGGGCCCTCTGGTGGGGGCTTCCAGATTTCAATCAATCACAAACCAACCCAAAACAAATTTGTTTAATCATTGTAATTATTAATTTATTTTTATTTAAATAAATTAATGATCTAATCACAGAATAAGTATATTGTCTTTAGCCAGATGCCCACTCCTACCTGCACTTCTCTTCTCATGCTCCCATTCATTCCCTTTAATTGGTTTCTTTTATACTATGATTGATTTTTATTAAAATAATTATTGCGAGAGATCGAATAATTACACTATCACTAGTTTTTTGAACTGATCAAACATTTATATCCATTAATAGGTTAAAATGGTCATAACAAGTACACGTAAATCCGATACCCAAAATAGATAAAATTAGCAGATTAGTATTGGATTTATACGAATTTGTGTCATAAACAGGTCGACCTATTTATGACACGGTTCAAATCGTATCGTGTTACGGTTTGACGCGTGAACCCATTACAATCCGTTTAATTTTTTCATGTCGTGTCAACCTAAGCTAATCCATTTATAAGACACGTAAATTTACTGAAATATCAATGTTAATAGTATCATTTTACAAAAAATAATATATAAATATCTTTTTCATATAGTGTCAATCGTGTTAAATGACCCAAAAAATATAATTTTGTCAGATAGTATCGTATCAAATGATCCAAAAAGTATATCTTAGGAGAAAAACAACAATATGAGAAAATTTGTTAATCCAATATTCAAAACAAAAGAAATAAAAAATGATATGATGTCTATGTTTCATACAGTTTTTTTAAGACAAATTCGCCTCCTACACTGATGTCTAGGATAACCGGTGTTTGTCTCTCAGGATACAACAGATTTTAAGTAGTTGTTGAACACATAATACCTACTTACAGCGAACTATGAAATTGCCACACTCTCTATTACTTGAGAAGAAGCAGAAGAAAAAGAAAAAAAGAAAGAAACTATTCAATAAGAATCAAAGTAAACTCTCCAAAACTCTTTTAAAATTCAAGCCAAAACCACTTATTTATACTTGATGGAGGACACATGAGATTAATTGTAATTAATTTCCTTTAAAAGCTGCCAATAATGTCTTTGTAACTATCAAATAATGGTGAAATTAATATTTGAAACATCAAAAAAAGACAAGAAGCTCAAAAGACCATTCTGGAACACAATCCACACGGGAGTGTGGATTTGCCTTGCACATATTGCAGCACAATGACACGGGCGTGTCAGTGGTCTGGCCATGTGGATCCACATGGGAGTGTAGAATCCACACGATTGTGTGGATCCATATGAGTGTGGTAGACTGCTGGCCGTGTGGATCAACACGAGAGTGTTGCCAAATTTTCCAGAAATAAAAAATAATTTGTAAAAATTGGGCTTGTTCAGGACTATAAGATTTTGGGTCGACATTCGTGTACGCAGGTCGCTCACCCACACATTGGCTTATTTCGGACCATGGATTTGCACCCCCCTGAGCTTGAGCGTGCGAGAGAGAGTCTTCCATTCTACTTTTCTTACCCATATAAGAATGCATCTCTATAAATAAACAAAAGTTCAACTTCAATTTTTAGTGATGTGAGATAAACTTCCACATTCACTTTTCACTTTTAATCTCCTTACTAAGGAGCTTACTTTGAGTTTCAATTTCTATTCACACATTCTCCATTTTGAGCATATGAATATATTAATTCATAGTCCCTGTGTCAAGGAATATATATCCGGGTCTTTATCCCAAAACCGAGTTGTAAGATCCACCCGAATTATTATATCAAAATGGCTCATAATCACAATTTTTTCCAACAATCCCCCATATGAATACAATTGGGTGAAAAAGTAAGATGAACAAAGTCTTACTACGTGATAGAGTTTGACGATTGAAACCTGTACAAGATAGGTAGGTGTTACCCTTTGAACCTTCCTTTATAAAAATATATTTAATTTACCCACTGTCCAGTTAATATGATGTCATTGAACTGTTCACTTTTCTTGAGTAAATATGATACACTCCACACATGAATCTTTTTTGACAAAATTCAGTTCTCATTGTTATGTTCATTTTGGCCCTGAACATCTACTTGGTTCTGTGAGAGTTTTTGGAGAATTGAATTTTAATACCTTCTCCTTTGAAGCGGCCCCACTTCACTCCCACACAGGTGATACCTTACACAAATGTATCATTAAAAGCATAGTTTAACCTCATTTCCAATATTCACTTGCTATATCCCCCATAGTGATCTTTCCATGTCTTTACAATTAGGTTGTCCCATTGAACCTAGATCTTGGGATCTCCAATCGACTAGGTTGAGTTTTCCTTTGTATCGACTTATTATACTCTTACGGGTTTAAGTCTCATTCCCCTTGATGATTTACTAACTTGCTCTCGATTTAACCCTTTGGTTAGTGGATCCGCAATGTTATCCTTTGATTTTACATAATCAACAGCGATATGTGCCCTTCCAATTGCAGATTGACTATCACAATGTATGCATATTGGTGGCACGAGACTTTCCTATTTCGGAATACCTTATAAGAAATGGAGTAGCCATTCAGCTTTTTCAGCACATTTGTCTAATGCAATAAACTCAGATTCCATCGTAGATCTAGCTATAACAGTTTGTTTAGAAGATTTCCAAGTCACAGCTGCACCAGCTAGTGTAAATACATAACCACTAGTAGATTTTGAACCTTTTATATCAGAAATCCAATTAGCATCACTGTAACCTTCTAGTACAGCTGGATATCTAGTATAATGTAGTCCATAATTACGAGTATACCTTAAGTACCTAAGTACTCTTACAATTCCTTTCCAGTTATCTAGCCCTGGATTACTCGTATATTGACTTAATTTACTCACTACATAAGCAATATCTGGTCTTATACAATTTATTAAGTACATAAGACTGCCAATCACATTGGCATATTTTACTTGAGACACACTTTCTCCTCTATTCTTTGATAGATTAAGACTCAAGTCCAATGAGATTCTAGAAATATTGGTATCATCCTTATTAAATTTACCAACTATTTTATCAACATAATGAGTTTGACTCAAGGTCAGCTCATCTGATCTTCTAATAATTTTAATTTCTAGAATCACATCTACTAGTCTCATATCTTTCATATCAAACTTTGAATTTAATATATCCTTGGTAGACTTGACCATTTTGTCATTACCACCAACAATGAGTATGTCATCAACATATAAATATAATATGACATAACCATCACTCGTGTTTTTGACTTAAACACATTTATCACACTCATTGACTTTGAAGCCACTAGATATCATAACACTATCAAATTTCTCATGCCATTGCTTAGGCGCTTGCTTCAAACCATATAGTGATTTAATCAATTTACATACTTTCTTTTCTTATCCTGTGACAATGAACCTTTCAGGTTGTATTATGTAGATCTCTTTATCTAAATTTCCATTTAGAAAAGTAGTTTTTACATCCATTTGATGTATTTCAAGATTGTGCAATGCAACAATCGCTATAATCATTCTTATAGAATTGATCCTGGTTACAGGGGAATAAGTATCAAAATAATTTAGGCCTTCCTTTTATCTGTAATATTTAATCACAAGCCTAGCTTTATACTTATCAATTGAACCATCTGCCTTTATTTTTCTTTTGAAAATCCACTTGGATCCTAATGGTTTACATCTTGGAGGTAAATCTACTAATTTCCAAGTATGATTCTGTAAAATGGAATCAATCTCACTCTTAATAGCCTCTTTCCATAAAAGACATTCTAAAGAGTTTATAGCCTCACTATAAGTTTGAGGTTCTGCCTCTAGTAAGTAGGTCAGAAAATCTGGTCCAAAAGACTTTATGTCCTTGCTCTTTTACTACGCCTGAGCTCTATTTCAATAGGCTCATCCTCTAAACCAAGCTCTGCATCATGAACTTGATCTTGACTATTTTCAATAATAGCCTCAATAGGTCGCTTAGATGAATTCGCCTTTTCGAAACTCTTACAAGGAAATATATGTTCAAAGAATGACGCATTCCTTGATTCTATAATCATGTTCTTATGAACATCCAAAAGACTACTATAGAAAAGAGTTCCACTCCCTCTTCTTTGTATCCCAAAAAGAGTAAAGGGAAGGTAAAAGGCTAGCTTAAGTCAAAGGTTGACAAAGGAACCTGTTTCCATTGTCAAAAGGATGGCCATTGGAAGAGAAATTGCCTAGTTTATCTAAAAAGTTTAGAGAAGACCAAAAGCAAAGGGATTATAGGTCCTTCAGGTATTTCTCATCCTTTGAATTTAAATATTGATTTAAATTATGATCGTTCTTTTAACTCATCATATGCTTGGGTCTTAGACACTGGAGCAACTGCTCATATTTGTTCCTTTGTGCAGGATCTAAGGCATAGAAAGTTGCTATATGATGGGGCAATAAAACTCACTCTTGTAGATGGAGCAAGAGTTACTACAGAGCAAGTGGGAGATATTTCCATTTTATTAAACCATCATGTAATCTTATTATCAGATGTTTTGTACATTCCTAATGCCTATAAGAATATTATTTATGTATCCGCTTTGACAAACAATAATTATGAATTTTTGTTTTGCAAATATGTGTGTTACATTTATTATAATAATTATCTTATTGGCCTTGGAACTAAACATCATGGCTTATATTATTTATATTGTGATAAGCCTAATAAGATAAATAATAAAGAGTTATTATTTAGCAACGTACATGAAAATTCTAATCAAACTAAGTATAATGATTCAAGTATAACACATGTTTGGCACTTAAGGCTTGGTCATATTTCTAATGCAAGGATCCATAAGTTGGTAGACATGGGAATTCTAAAAGGTTTAGATTCTCAATCTAATGATTCTATTTGTGAATCATGTCTAAAAGGAAAAATAACTAGAGGTTCATTTGCTGGTCAAATGATACTTACTAAAAACCTTATTGAATTAATTCATACTGATGTTTGTGGACCATTTAAGGAAATGGCTTGATGAGGTTATCGATTCATCATTACCTTTATAGACGATAAGTCTAGATATGGGTATTTGTATTTATTGAAATACAAATCTGAAGTCTTAGAAAAGTTCAAAGAGTATAAGGCCGAAGTTGAAAATAAATTAGGAAAGAATATTAAAACACTTCGATCGGATCGAGGTGGTAAATATTCAAGTACTGAATTTAATGATTACCTCAAAGAAAATGGAATTGTCATACAATTTACTCCACTAGGTACACCTCAACTAAATGGTGCGAGTGAAAGTATAAATCGTACTTTGCTGGACATGGTACGTAGTATGATGAGTTATACTGACTTACCTATCTCCTTCTGGGGATATGCTTTGGAAACAACATTATATATTCTTAACAGAGTTCCTACAAAATCTGTGAATACTACTCCATATGAGATATGAACTAGTAAAACCCCTATATTATCTCATTTTAAGATATGGGTTTGTCCTGCATATATTAAAAGGCAAAACACAGATAAGTTAGAGGAACGGTCTACGAAAGGCCGATTTATTGAATATGCTGCTATTATAAATAATTTGAGATATTATTTCTATCTACTTGACGAACAAATTGTTGTTATTAGTAGAGAAGCCATTTTTCTTGAGAAAGAATTTCTTAAAGAAGGAGGCAAAGGCAGACATATTGTTTTTGAGAAGAGTCATCTGAAAAACAAATCTAAGTGGTTGAACCAATACAAATTGGTAAGCCAATTGAGCTTAACATGAGAAAGGATATCACTTCAGCTCCTAGGAGGTCTGAAAGAGCTTCACATCCTCCTAGATGGTATGGATTTACTATTGAACATGACCAAGAGTTGTTCATATTTGGTAGTAATGATCAACCAAAAGATTCTGTCACTTATGAGGATGCAATGTCTAACATTGATACTCTTAAATAGCAAGAAGTAATGCAAGCTTAGATAGATTCCATGAACCAGAATCAAGTTTGGGAACTTGTAGACCCACCTGAAGGAATAGTTCCAATAGGTTGTAAATGGGTTTATAAGGGCAAACTAGATTTTGAAGGGAATGTTGATACTTATAAAGCTAGACTTGTAGCGAAAGGGTATCGCCAACGGGAAGGGATTGACTATGAAGAGACATTCTCTGCCATAGCCATGCTTAAAAGTATTAGAATACTCTTAACTATTGCAGCATACTATGATTATGAGAAATGGCAAATGGATGTCAAAACTGATTTTCTCAATGGATTTCTTGAAGAAGAAATTTATATGGAACAACCTAAAGGATTTGATTCTAAAGATAGTTCCAAAGTGTGCAAGATTAAGATATCTATTTATGGTCTTAAGCAAGCTTCAAAGAGTTGGAACAAGCGTTTTGATGAAGGCATAAAGAGTTATGACTTTATTCAAAATTCTAATGAGACTTGTGTATACAAGAAAGTTAGTGGGAGCAAGATTGCTTTCTTAGTCTTGTATGTTGATGATATTCTAATCATTGGTAATGATGTTGGTTTTCTAACTGACATAAAGGTCTGGTTATCATCCACCTTCTCCATGAAAGACTTGGGAGAAGTAGCCTACATTCTTGGTATTAAGCTGTATAGAGATAGAGCTAAGAGAATGTTAGGACTTTCTCAAGCCCTCTATTTGGAAAAGATTCTAAAAAGGTTTGGGATGGAAAATTCCAAAAAAGAATTAATACCTATGAGTCATGGAGTGCATATTTCTAAGCAGATGAGTCCAAAAGCTCCTGAAGAAAGAGCACAAATGGCTGGCATACCGTGTGCTTCAGCCATAGGTAGTCTAATGTATGTTATGTTGTGTACTAGACCAGACATAGCTTTTGCTTTTAGTTTGACTAGCAGGTATCAGTCTGATCCAGGTGAAGGTCACTAGACAGCAATCAAGGCAATCTTTAAGTACTTGAGAAGGACTAAAGATTTGTTCTTGGTTTATGGAGGAGACGATCTGAGTATAGTTGGATACACAGATTCTGATTTTCAATCAGATAAGGATGAATTAAAGTTCACATCAAGGCATGTGTTCACCCTGAATGGTGCAGCAATAGTATGGAAAAGTTCCAAGCAAGAAACTATTGCTGATTCTACAATAGAAGCTAAATATATAACAGCCTCAGATGCCGCCAAAGAAGCCGTATGGTTGAAAAACTTCCTTATAGATTTAGATGTGGTTTCATTTATTCATAGTCCCATTCCATTGTATTGTGACAATAATGGGGCTATAGCACAATCTAAGGAACTAAGGTCTCACAAGAACTTCAAACATGTGCTTCGGTGTTATCATTTAATTAGAGAGATAGTTGGGCGAGGTGATATCTCGGTGCAGAAAGTTTCATCAGCTGATCCATTCACAAAGCTTATGACACAGGCACAGTTAGACCATCATCTTCAGAAGATAGGTCTTAGATACTGTAGTGAATGACACTAGTGCAAATGGGAGTTTGTTATCAGTGGTGTGTATGCCCTAGTGCATTCACTACTTTTTATATATTAGTTATTATACAACAATAGACACATGTATATTTCATATTCATAATAAATAAATATTCAAGTTGTTGATTATATTATGAATGCAGTAGTTAAAAATACTATGAAATATACGACACTTTGATTATCTACAGAGAATTTATTATCAAGTTGTTGATAATAATGAGATAAATATCTCTGGTAAAAGATAATCTTAAAAATATTCATAACCGGTATAGGACAATGAATTGGGCATTCATTAAACCTCTAGGTTATCATATGGTTTATTTTGAGGAAGAATCTCATTCTCCATGATATAATGATATCTAAATAAACTAGTGGATTCTTAAAGAGTTAAGGATACCAAACAGTGACGCTTGATAATAACTGCACAGATAGTGCTAGATGTCAACAGTTATTATTTTGGTCATAATCTATGAGTCTTATATGACTCGAAGTTTTTTGACTTGAGGTGTCAAGACTGTCCTTTCATGGATAACTGTGGAAGTGCTCTTGCCTTGTACTGGGCTATCCACGCTTGGTAATCCGGCTCGTAGTCACCACAGTTAGTCATGTAGTGAGATATGAGATTACCAATAGTAGAACTTGTTACCCTGTAGCACCAGGGCAAGATCCTAATGGAGTTGATATTTTGGTTCTGATAAAATAAATTCCTGACTAGGAGAAATATGACTTATTCAATGTAAAATTGAATTATTAATTAGATTAATAATGATAAGTTTTATTTTAATCAGAACGTAAATTATTACTCATTAGAATATTGACTAATAGAGTTTGACATGTTGTGGCCCTAATTAATATCGGAATCATAACGAGAGGATTTAATATTATGATTTAGAGGTCCAAATAATATTTTAAATTTTATCAGTAATTAAAAGGAGAATTCCGGAAGGATATTTAATATATCAGGGATACGAGGAATTCGGAAATTGTGTCCGATATAATATTAAGGAGTTAATATTAAATTTTCGTTCTAATAAAATTATTTACCTTATAAGTTACACCCAAAATAAATTATTTGTCTTGTACATATTAAAGATGTGGAGAATAATTTAATTAAGAATTAAATTAGAAATGATCACATATATTTTTGAGTTAAAATTAATGTTGATTAATTTTAACTATTTTTCTTATTTATAATTTTAATTAAAGTGTTAATTAAAATTATAATAATTTAATTAAGTTGTTAATTAAATTAAC
>CATIWF010098233.1:0-68814 GCA_949630135.1 Balakata baccata
ATTAAAACAGACAGACAGAACTTTGAAGAGGAGATAAAAGTAGTCGAGACTATAGGGCTTAATTAAACAGAAAAGGTTGAAGAGGAGAAGCAAGACTTGGCTTAAAGCACACAATCTTGAAGTGAGCAGGAAAAAGATTGATACCAAATTCTTGATGCTGTTCCATTAGAGGAGAATATACTTCAAGCCTGCTCTTATACGTCCCTTTCTCCCATCGGCTCACTTGCATCAAATACATTTGCTTACCAATTTCACAAATCATATCATGCTGCAACATTCTCCTGGGTGGCACACAGAACACGTAACTGTACTGCATGAACATCGAAAACCCAAACACCTTATTCCCTGTCACAGCCCACACATTCAAGAAACGACACTGTTCATGCTCTATAATCTTCAGCCCTCCCAACCCCACCAACTGATAATTCCGCCGATGATGTCTCTCAGGAAAAGAGATAGCAAAGAATTTCTCTTCCTCCAAATCGAAGCTGAGTATGCAGCTGTTATCATGCCTGTTATTAGCTTCGCTTATTTTCCAGTGAAATCCTCCATTCCAGTATATTGCTGCATCGTATCCCTGCTCAATTACATAATGAAGAGGATTCTTCAGTTTTTTCCAGGAATTTTCCCCCGAAGTAGTCAGTTCAAAGCTGCTTGGTCGATCATCATCATATCGAACTTCTCGAATAACCTTGTATTTCCCTGATGAAATGTCCAAGTGAAAGCCTAGCTGATAGCTTCTCACTGGCCAGAATAATTCTGCCGGCGTTGTGGGTAAGATCAAGCAATCTCTTGTAATCGGATTGCAGATGATCACACTGTCTAGCCTCCCCTTTGGGGTTAAGCAAATCAAACCATGGCACGAACAAACAATGCTATAACCTGACAGCTTATACTGATTACTGTGTGTAGCTTCAGGCAACTTCATCTTCTTAAATGCTATCTCCCTTATAATTCTTTCATCGATATCAAGTAAACGGAGGTTCTGAAGATTAGATCCTTGCCGAAGTTGAAGGATGTAGCGGTCCGATTCGTGATGTTTGGACCATTCCAATTGCTTTCTGATGAAGAAGGGATCGAGAGTCAAGGCGTACCAAGATTTGCATACGCATCTGCAGGAAAGAATTGATTCTGCAGGAAGCCTTACCAATATGTTGCATACGATATCAGTTGGTACATAAATCTCTTTCTTTTCTGCTCTTCCATTGTTGCGTCTTCTTGGATATTTTCTTGGCCTCATCTTCACCATTTCTTGAATTTTGAATGCTGAAAAATCATCTCAAACCATATACTTAAGTTCTTTTTGAAGATGACAAACAAATAATTTCAATTATAAGTGCGTGCAAAATCTGCCAAATTTACTAGATTTATATGTTGAATAAAGTCTGAAACTGATCGGATCTGTTATTGAATATATATGAATATCTTAAGAAATGATAATTTTACTTTAGATTTCAACAAATTAATCCTATCATCTCTTTAATTTCATTTATACAAGGCAAGTTTTGTAGATCTCTTCATTAAGTTTGTTCTACATCATCTACAAATTGAGATTTACTTAAATAAGTATGACTTGGTAATTTTGGCGCACATTTTATTGAATATAATAGTAATTTAATTCAACCAGTTTCGTGCGTATTATAAGTTTTAAAAAATAAAACCATTTGAACTAACGAAAAAAAGTTAGAAGACTTCAACAGATTCATTTTTTTTCACCATTTCTCATTTACTTCTCAGTAGTTTTAATTCAATCTTTGTGATTAATCAAACAAACAAAAAATAAAATAAAATAAAATCTACCATATATATAAACTAGGAGAAAGAGCAAAGGCAGATCTTCATTTTACCATATAAAAGCATATAAAAAATAAGAAAGAATGTTTGAATAGAGCTTGGATACTAATTGAATCTGTTATCAAATATGTGAAAATTTCTTAATAATCTTAATAAGTCATATTAAAGTGATCTTAATAATCAATTTATAAATGAAATTAAGATCAAATCTAATTAAAAAAAAAAACTCCTCTCTTTTTAAATTTTATTAAATAACATGACTTAATTATCATATACTTTATATATATATATATACTTTTTATGGATGACTAAAATATCATAAATGGATGCAAGAAGAGGAATATGAGAGATTTGAGTCAATCACAGAATTTATGATGAAAATCTAACAAGAACCTTTAAATTAATTGTTCAAATCCGAAGCCTCATATTAAGATTTTCCTAACAATCTTACAACCCAACCCAACTCTTATTTTATTTCCTAGCAGCAAATTACAGATTTTTTTTTTGAAAAAAAAGGCTTAATGCAGGCAATCTTGAAGAGGATAGGGAGACGTTGGACATATATCAAGGTCTTGATGCAGTTGAAAAATCGTTCGAGGAGAATAAATGTCAAACTCATTCTTGTTCACTTCATTCTCTCGACATGCTGATGTGAACTAAATTTTTTTTCGTTGCTAATTTCTGAAACCAAATCATGCTGCCCATCAATACCCTTGGAGGCAAACAAATCCAGTAACTATGTTTAACAAAATCAAATAACTTTCTACCGAAGATGGTGCAGATAAATTGATTCAACATTTTAACTAAAGGTGTCTGGTTATACAATAACTTTAGAACTCTTGAAAAAGTGTTTTACCCCTCTTCAGAATCTTATCTAATTATGATATAAATTAGTTGAAATAAATATAATACCAAATAAAAAACCAAGAAAAAATAAATGGAATAAAATTCTACCTTATTCCCTGTCGCTTTCCATATGTTCCAACTTCGACCAAGATAACTATGTTCGACAATCTTTAATCCACCTCCTAAACTGGCCAATTGATACTGATTTTCAAGAAATTTGAAAAAAATTTCATCTACCAAATCGAAATGGAGTATGCAGTTGTTAATCCTGCTGTGGATCCTGTCTGTCTTTGTAATTTTCACTCATTTTCCAGAGAAATCCCCCCATTCCCAACTATAGCAGAATTGAATCCATTCTCGATTACGCAGTTTTCACGAGGATCCAATTCTTTTCAGGAATGTTCTCCGAGGGTAATCAGCCGAAAGTTACTAAGTTGATTCTCGAAGAATCGATATGAACAATCAAAGTGAAAACTCACCTGATAACTGTAGGTTAGCTAGTATGATTCTGTAATTACTTCCAAAATACAAGAGAATAATAGGACAAAAACTGAATTCAGAGAGTAAACTAGACTAAAAAAAATTTAAAAGGTAAAATGATAAAAATGAACAAACATAATTGGATATGTCTTAACCCAAATCGTAAAAATACAATTTTGAACACAGCAACGAGATAAAAATACTTGGATTGATCCAATTCAAGTTGCATATTAGAAGCAAAAATCCATAATTAGGACGTCAATGACGACACCAAGCAATGTCATTGTAGAACCAGGCAGCAGATCCAGAGCCAATTCATCCCAAAATTTATGTCCGTCTCCATGCTATAATTTGGATTTAATAAAGAAAAAAAAAATTAATGGGGATACAATTGCGCAACTTGTTTTATTTTCTTTGCCAAGTAGGTACACTATTTTGTCCCTCGAGAAGACCTTTTAAGGGGATTTGCATCTATCTTCCCCAAAGAGACATTTCCTGTTTTTAACAAATGAACGAATGAAACTGTACAACAGTGCCCATGCTGGCATTCTATGTTTTGTAGTTAAAATAACAAAAAACCAGCTCCTCAAGCATCAAGATGGTAATGGCAAATCCCTCGTCAATCAAGAAAAACCCAGGCTTTCAGATTAGGATAAAAATATTATGCCAACCACATTTCAACTTACATCTTAAGAGAGGGAACTGACGAAAATTTTGTGATTGTGAAAAACACATTTCGCTTTTCTTTTCTGAATCCCGATGCTGGTGCAAACACTGCCTTTTCTTTTCGGCTATGTGCACGATGAGGCCCATCCCAAGTAATTTGTACTCTCACAACAAAGCTTGGTATTTACATTCTCGTTACTCTCCTAAAGTTCCACCTCATGAAGATCGTCTCCAATATTGCTACTGTTCATTGGCATATGTGCCATTGAAGGATCATCAGGCATGAAAGACGGAGGCCTGCTCATTGCCTCTCTAAGCGGTGAGGCTTCCAATGTTTTGGCAGAGCTAAACGAATCGCTGAAGCTTCCACTCCATGAGGCGGTTCGTCTTGAATTTGATGGAACAGCCGCACTGCCGTTTAACCTCATATCCTTTCTTGTGATGTTATCCATGCTTGGGAACCTTTGCATATTCATTCTTGCGATAGATGCCGGTGATTGGAAAGAGTCATCTATGGATGTTGAAGGATTTTCAGCAATTCTCGTGCTTTCATCAACACTTTCCATTATAGTTTCTGAAGCATTTTCATTTGATGGCGGAAGTGTGGGAACAAAAAATTTTGCATTTGCAGAAACTGCAGGTTTGACAGTTGGAACAGAAGGTGACTGGAATAACTTTCCCGAGCTTCCACCACCCTGGTTGAAGGTATCAACATACCTGGCAAATGGCAATGAACCATTATTAAAAGCCAGTTTAAGCCATCCATTCGATTGCAACCAAAAAAGAGACAAAATGAATAGCAGTTAACAGCCTCGAGAAATAAGTTATCATGGATAAATCCATTACCAACTTAGATCTAAGATGGAAAACACCTGCTTAAGTTGGTTTCCTTATATTATTCTCTTTTATTTTCAGTTATTGTTTCATACAAGTATTTCATACTCTTTCACACAACTTAGCCAGAGTCTCCAAGCAAAGCTAGAAAAATTACCTAGCTCGTACACCCATACGCCCACGAGCTGAAAATTGATTTGAACTTGTTGGAATAGGTGGAATCCCTGAAGAATGTTCCACAGGAGTTGCACTCTTAAATGTTGGGCTCCCATCAGAGGGAGGTGTATCACTTTTTAGAGCAGAATTCAAATTATAGTCAGACATCCCATTCTGGAAAGCTGAAGTTGTTGGAGGGGGAGGCAAGGCTGCTTCTTCAGCTGGGGGTTCAGCACCTTCCTCTACCCACCACTTAAGCTTTGCATCATAATAGAATTTGTTCTTTTCACCCAATTTTGCCTGTAATAATGCAAACAAAACCATTAACAGGCTAACCAAGATATATCCATAATTTTCCAGTAAAAGACCAGCAAAAAATAAGATAACGAAACAACAACTGACCTGTTTATCTGCACGAGGCCTCAAGACTAGCCCCACAGTCTTTTGCAAAAGCTGCGAACCAAAACCACCAAATCGAGAGGCTGTGCCTGAACCTGATGTTTTGCCTTGTGAAGCAGGTGAGGTTTCCTTTGATGATTCAACCTAATTCCACAAGAAATCAGCAAGACCCAATCACACAGTAGTTGTACTTTTTTCCAACTAGAAGTTAATTACTCACCTGTCTTGGAGTTCTACCAATATCTGGCTCAGAAACACTTCTATTATGCATTTTCATCCTATTGCCATCGGCTGCCCATTCACTTATTGGCTCCATTGAAGCTGAAGGCATTAAGGATGACATGGCCATTGTTGATTGACTAGCTGATACCCTAGGTGCCATTGGTTGCTGATGATGCTCATTACCTTGTAAGTTTCCTGGTGATACTGATGGTACAGGTGGTGGTAGACCCCCAACAACACGATGTGCTGTACTATCAAAAAAGTTGAGCAATTTACCAACTAACTTTGCTGGAGCCAAATTTGAGTATCCACCCTGAAGTGCGAATATATGTTAACTCAGGTTGGTCAATGACTGTGAAAAAAGTATAAATGACAGATAAAGAAACACCTGTTGATGGGTTCTAATCCTCTCCTCAAGGGATAATACTAATTGTTTCCATGTTTCTACTTCTGGGGCTCGGCCAGTTTTAAGAGATTTTAATATTGCCTGACAATACCTGAATGAACTCACTATGTTCAGAAAACTGAAGGAAGAATTACATAAAGCATACATTTATACCCACTTACTTCAATGAATCAGAAACTTTGCCAACTTCAGCCAACATGTATGCATACATCAGCTTATACGGCTGAAATGGTAGCAGGATAAACTGGGAATTTCCAAGCACCTTTGAATATTCATACAACTCAGTTCTCTGTGCATACATCAATCAAACGAAATTGGTAAGCTTTGGGCTCATTTCACAGTTCAGTCATTTTGTTCATATTAGTTGAACTTTGATTTGTCACTCTAAATTTTGTTAATACAGATTCAAAATTGATCAATGCTTCATAAAACTGGAAAAAGAAAACCAGATAACCCATTAATTAACTGATACAATATCTCTATCTAAACCCTCAAATTAGCATAAATATAAGTGTTCCATAAGAAGCCACCACCATATAAACAAATAATTAAAAAACACAAACACACGCATATATATGTACTTAAATATATGTGTATGCTTAGTTGCTTACACACCAAATGAAGGAATAAATAAATCACCTGAATAGCTTCTGGACTAACATAGGTTCGAGGATGCTTCCAATGATCTGCTCCAATAAGACAGAGTCTCGCACTGTCTGAATATGATTCAAAATTTGCTTCTGCCACTAAATAGCAGATGTGTGCAGCAGTAATCTGCATATTTAATTTACAGTAACATTTAAGGAAAAATATGAATACCTGGCAAATAAATGACATGAGAAAATAAAATACCTCACTTCTATCCTTCCATAAGCAATCTCCAAGGTGTATGATTACAAGCTCGTCATCTTTTGTTCTGTTTGCAGTTATTACAGCTAAATTCTCTTCCCAATCATCAAGCATGCCATTTGCCCCAAACTGCAGTTCATCACCAAATATTCATAATTAATTCAGCATATAGTAAAAAATAATCACTAAATCTTTTTTCTTTCCTCAGGCAGCGGCATTTACACAAAATTATACAAGTCAAATTAAAAAGTAACAGCAATATGACAACTGTCTAAGGTTCATGAGTTCTTAGTCATTTATAAGAAGCCTTAATTATTCATGTAATTTAAAAGGTAATTACATGGCTGTTGCACAGAATCTAGGAAATATGGGTTACAGATCAGCAGAATTACCAAAATAACTCAACACAATTCCCACATCATTCTGATTTTACTAGAAAAGGAAAGTTTTGTTTACTAAAGCACACTCACCACTCATTGTAAGATTGAAATAATTTACTACACATGCAAAAATAAATGCTTAACCTGGCAATATACTTTAGTAAATACAGGCATAATAATAGTACCTGGTTAGGTTGCTGAGACATAGCACCAGGAAAGCCGATAACAGTCGTGGTCTCAGTAGAAAATACATCAGCTGGTTGCCCTGCAATTAGTAGGCATAATGTCCTCAAAGGTGATCCTGCCACCAGCTGGCAAAGTGCCATTTGCTTGACAGTATCAACATAGAACTGCATTTATCCCAGCAGCAGACCAACCAAACAAATGCAAACATACAAAGAGAACATTAAATGTCAAAGTCTTCTTTAAACACGAAATAACACCTAAATAAACCAGATACAATAAAGTGCAATTAGTAAAAAGACCTGTTCGCCAAGCTGTGATGCAAGCACAAGCGCAGGCCCCCACAACTGGCCTTCTTGGGCACATTGTAAAGCCTCTTTTTTCCTACCAGAAACCAGAAGTTTTTGTACCTCAGATGCAGTTGCCTAAAACACACAACAAAAGCTTTTAGAAGTGGTAAAACCTTATAAAGAGAATTCAAGAGTGCAAAATTGCATTTTATACTCGAATGTGTCCTTCAGATGGCAAACCCTGCAAGCATTGGCTAAAAGCACCATAATCACTGAATTGTGTGCCTTTCCTCTTGGCAGATGCAAAAAGCTTTGCCACTGCTGATTCTGGAGCATCATTCTCCTATTAAATAACACCATATAAAAAATAAGTTACTTCTACATTTCGCTTTCCAACACTATTATTGCATTATCAAAATCAAAACACCAGTTGGATGAGATATTAAAGTGGAAGGTAAGCAATTAAAACTCAAATATCCATTGTACAGGGAAAAAAAATAACCCAAGCACTTTCTTAGATACAAATGCAAAACATAGCCATGTAAACCGTCTTCTTCTATATTTTGTACAGCCTGGGCTAATTGAAAATTATTTGGAAAGAAACATGGGAACAGGAAGCAAAGAGATGCAATAAAATGCAAGTTACAATAGCAATAACTTAAAAAAGAAAAATGTTATTCACCTTCAAAGAAGCATCGGTGCCAAAAGGAGATCGAAGTTTTCCATAATGTTGACAAGCTATTTTAAGCAAAGAGAGAAGCAACTTCAGTACTTCGCCTGTTCGATAATCCATTTTGGGCGATTCACAATTAGAAATCCTCTCATCAATCCACTTATATAACTCTTTACTTCCAACACTCCCTCCCACTAGTGGACCTGGAAAGGATTGCTGGCAAAGAGCATCAAAATAAGTACAAGTGTTCCTTCCAATACTTGGAGCATTGTTGGTGCCTCCTGAGACAATCTCCATCATATTCAGAACCGATATTAAGCCCACCAGAGGTTCCTTTATTTAAAAAAACAAATTAAAAAAAGAAAAGAAAAATCAGTCCTTTAGATTGTTGAAGTTTATCCTTTTCGTAATTTCTTACGATGATCAACACCCATATCAACTTTTTCTATTTCAGTCTTTTTGCAACCAATCTGTAAAGTAAAAGAAAAAAAAATGACAGTGACTATTTCAGGGGGCTCACCTGACTTCCAAATGATGAGTTCCCAAGAGAACTTGAACTACTATCTTTCATAACTATAAGCTTCCCACCAAATCCAAATGTAACCAATGCATGTGGAGGACGCCCAGCAGATGATCTCCCTGTGTTGGGAGCATAAGAAAACTGCTGGCTGCTATGAAATGATTGCTGGGCAACATTTGCTGGTTTCTGACTTCCATAGTAATCATTCAAAATGTTCATTTGTTCATTATGCTTTACATTTCCCTGATTAAATTGCTGGCTGAAATTCTCACTAGGCATAAAACTTCGTGAGCCAACAAACCCATTAGCCTCCCCATGACCCTGACTCAGTTTGTCATATGATGGAACACTCCCCAGAGAATCAAAAGATTTCTGCTGATCCACATGATTTGTCATAGACAGATTTGAATAATAAGAATTCTGTGATTGTTCATTTGCAATAGTACCATTCCTAGCAACAGTGTCAGGTTGCCACATATTTAAATCCTGCTGATTATAGTTGCCATAAGATTCGCCCCAGCTGTTATGCTGGCCCAGGCTATCATAGACTTGCGACCCATACTTGTTATCTTGCTCACATCCACCGTATACACTGTTATTATGTTGTGAATATGTATCACTAAAAGTAAATTCATTTTGTTTCCGCTGCTCAATATTTTGAACAGTTGTTGATTGAACTGATGATGTATAACTTTCCAGGGAGCGCCATTCTTGCAGAATTGTATCATAATACCAACCAGGATATTGAGGATCAAAAATCATGCGTTCTGGATAACCATTATCAGTCTCCTGAGACACCTGATTCCAAGTGGATACACTCTCAGATGTGCTTTTCTCAGCCACAGTTCCCACCACAGAGTGTGAAATCTGCTGCAAATAATTAAGCTCAGTTTTTCCATCAGAAACTGCTGGCCACTCATTCCCTGCAGCAGCACTAAAACTCCCTTGCGTCGATGCTGCTGTACCAAAATCATCCACTTGATACCACTGCCCAGTGTTGGCATCATACTTCCACCCAGGATACATGCTCTCCCAATATTGACTACTATTCAAATCCTGCCCATTTGCAGTCTCTTCAACTGATTCCCCAAACCCTTGTGTACCATCTTGATATTGCCCATGACTAATTGAATTATGCAATCCATCGTCATCCTTATTCCCTACATTAGCACGTTCATCAACTTTATCAGGAAAAGCCTCTGTATTATCCCCCAAACTATTAAAAAAATCTGAATATGAACCAAATCCATGATTCCCATTTGGTACAGAATCAGCATAAAATGAACTCCACCCCACCTCCTTAACCCCTGAATTCGTGGATCCGCAAGTTTTACTTATTACAGAATCCACCACAACTTCGGATGCAACTGCAGCGCTAACTGACTCGACAGTACTATTGGATCCCAATGAGTATGATGACTCCAATGCATTACTTTCCTCTGCAGGAACAGCAGAAAATCCTGAACTAGCATGAGCAAGATCATTACTGCCTTTGACATTGACTCCACCATCACCACTTGCATCTTCAATACTCAGATTGGCAAATGCTTTGGCCTCATCGGAATTGCTTCTACTCAGATTGGCAAACGCTTTGGCCTCATCAGAATCACTAACCTCCGTAAACTTGGAGACAGAATCGGAATTGGTAGGCCCAAAATCATCGTCCACTAACTTATCAAAGAAATCCTCATCCGTCGGATCCTCCATCACGTGAAATGCAGGATTGGAAGCCATCTAAAAATAATACCTTTAAGCCTAATGATCTACAAAAGGAAAACCTATAAACCCTCCAATTATCCCCAACTTAAAGCTCTCCTCTTCCAAAACCTCAAAAATCGAGCTGCAATAAACAAAAACCTCGAGATCCAAAAAATAAAACCTTAAATCGATGCCAAATATAAGCGAATACAGCGAGATCTAGGGTTTATGAGAGATCTCTCTGAAGTTGCAGAAGCATGACTAAAGATGAAAACATACAAAATTAACCAAAATTCGGGTTGAATTCATCGCATTTGATTGCAAGGATAGAATTCAAGTAACGAAAAACAAACAGAGAAGCAAAATAACTTACAGATCCAGGTAGAAATTTGCGGGAATAAAATTGAGAAAGAAACAGCAAGCGAGGGAGAACAAGAAAGCGCCCGATTTCGCACCACCCACCAAACCCGGGGAACTTTGTTTTCTTGTTTTGTTTTGTTTTTTTTTTTTCAGGTTTCATTTATTGTTGTTTTTTTACTTAGAAAAATATTACGTTGCCACCCCAATGTTTGACTTAACTGCACATGCTAAAACTACACTATCCTATTTTCCTGTTTTCTTCTTTTCTTTAACATTTTCTCCTTCTGATTTTCAGAAATTAAAAAGTTATAAACGAAAAAATAAATCCTATTTTCTCAATATAGATACATACATATATATATATATAAATGAATTCTCTATATGAAATAAAGTGGATGTATATTATAGTGTAGTTGATTCAAGTATTGATTAAGCGACATGATTAATATTAATACAGAATTAGTTATGCCGCATAATTAGTTAGTCTTTAGTCTTTGTTTGGTATAAATATTTTAATTCTAATATTACTTAATCCAAATATTTTATCCCACATTTAGTATGAAAATTTAAATAATAGGATAAATCAATGGAATAATTAAATTATTTAAATGTTCTTTGTTTTATATTCAAAAATTACTGGATTTCTATTTTATTTTTTATCATTATCAACACGTATTTTCAATTTTTTTCTACACTGATCTTGTGTTTGGATTTCAATAGCCATTTTTACTATATATATTATGCAATTTTATATTACTTATTAGTGTTAATCATTTTTTTTTGGCTTGTCCCTTATGTGTTTTTGTTCTAATCACCAACAATTTAGGTATTCCAATGCGTGTGTTTACTTTTGGCTTTCCAAAATTTATTTGGAATCTTGCTTTATTTATTTATTTTATTTTTTTGTTATTAACAATTACAACATATTGCTATTATAACAAATACTCGAATCCTATAAGTACACTAAATTAATTAAGAGTAGTTTAGGATTTATAATGTTATAAATATAAAGATTAGTAATCCCACTGGATAATAATTATTAAAAACATGGAGGATGTGAGTTTTAAGTAATACTTATTTTATGGAATAACTAAGTCTATGAGATTACTAAACCAAACTTTATTTTTTGAACCAAATAAGGAATTAGTGATTAATTATATGACTTGGCTAAGCAATTTATTGTACCAAATGGACTGTTTGAGTCTTAATTACACTAAAATTCTAACAGATTAAAAGAAAATTTAAGGTTACAATTTTTTTATTAAAATTCAATCACTAATTTTATTGTTTAGATTAAAAGCTAGCAATTGAAAATAATTTTTAAATTTTCATATCAAAAATTATTTTTGCATATTACATAAATTATTTTTTATTTATAATAATTTTTTATTAATTAAAATTTTCAACTATTGAATTATCAACTAGAATGACTAACCGCCACATCTAGCAGTTGACAGATAATTACCATTGATATACAGGGAATGTTTGAAATTGTTGTCGAGTATTTTAATAACATATTTTGAATTTTTTTTATTTAATTGATTAATTTTTTTAAATTTTTTATAAACTGTTTTTTTCCAAATTTATTTTTTTAAAAAAATCATCTATTTGTCTATTTTTATCAAAATCAATTTTTAAAACTAAAAATAGAAAAAAAATTTAAAAAAACGTTTTTCCCAAACTAAATTCCAAATTGGCCATATTATCTACTAACAGCTGATTTTTACTGTTTATTTTTTAGCGGTTGAACTAAACAAACCCTTAGTCCCACAAGAAACAAGTCAATCAT
Source organism: Balakata baccata (assembly GCA_949630135.1). Taxonomy (NCBI): domain Eukaryota; kingdom Viridiplantae; phylum Streptophyta; class Magnoliopsida; order Malpighiales; family Euphorbiaceae; genus Balakata; species Balakata baccata. Next base: position 12,546 of record CATIWF010098233.1, read on the forward strand.
TCAGAATTGTTAATCGAAGTATACATAATTATATATATGTATGGGTTACTGAGTATTGACTATGGGATTTTCACTACACGAGTTCAATAGTTTGGGTTATTTATTATTAATTTCCGACCAAACAACCGTAAACTATTTTTCAAATTTGACAATGACATTTATACATACATATAAAAAGTCTTTGTCATCATATATATATATATATATATAATATTATTCAAACCCACATGTATTTTGTCCTTCTCTTTACAATACCAAAAGAATATAAGAATATAATGAAAATTTAAAAAAAAATAAAAAATGTAATTTCTATAAATAATATTAGTAGTTACTGAACAAATAAAAATCAGTTTATGCAGTTTTTAATTTTTGTATACTTGTTTTTTATTTGAGGGTTTTGTCGAATTTAAATTGGGTGTAATAAAAAAAATGATCTAACCAAAATTCTGTTTTATGTATTTATTTACTTATTAATTACTATTGTCAATTGTATTTTTAATTACTATTATGAAATAAAAAGTGCGAAATTAATCTACCTATCCTTATATATTGGGTTCTATTCTACGGTTAATACATCTATATATATTTCTTTGCCCTCAATAAAAAAAAATTATCATGACACTTCAAATTTTCTTTAGAAAAAAAATATGTGGAAGAGATGGTTTGATTGATATTCTTATTTGTGACAATTGGAAAAAATTTTAAGTTTGAATATCATTGCTACCACTAAATAATATTGATAGGAGTTTATTATTTTTATTTTGTTAATAAATGAAGATGACTTGATTGATATTTTTATTTATGAGAATTAAATGAGGTGTCGAATTAAAATTTTCTCGCTATTATTCAATGATATTTATGGGAGTGGTAAGTGAATAGAATTATAATCATTTAAGTAATATATTTTTAAAAAAGAAAATTAAAATATACCCAAAAGAGTTGAATTTGATTGAGATATTAAGGATGATGTTACATTTTTTGAGAGACAATCGCCACACAAAGTTCTCTCCAAAAGTTGAGTTGTTTTCCGACGAGGCAAATTCTCCTTTCCATTTATTTATTCAAGAGGGGTATAAATAGTGGCATTTGTCTATTGTTCTTATCCTACTAAGGGACGAAGTTATAATCATTGGATTGATGAGATAAAAAGAAATTTTGTGTAGAATTAGAGATAGGATTGATAATGGGTTGGAAAATTTTTAATTTCTGTGGAAATTTATTCTAAATGGGACGAGAATTTTCTCTATTCATCTCCCCATAAAAACAATAGAATGTATCCTCCATTGAATAGGGTGCGCCGGAGATGGAGAGTATATTTTTCGCCTTACAAAAATTTCTGCCCCAGTCCTATGAAAATCCAATAATTATATTTTAAAATTATATATAATATATATATAATTATTTATACCTTATATTATATATTTAAATATTTAATTATTTAAATTTCAAATATTGTACTACGTATATCTTACCATATGTATTATATATTTTTTATCAAAATAATTGTATTATATTAAACTTGTGTACCAATTTAAATTATATTAATAAATTAAATATATATTTAACTGATTTACTTAATAAAATTATTAATTTATTAAAATTAATATAGATACTATAGTCATCTTAATTAAGTTTATGCAGTAATCTAATTTATGAATTTTTTTTAAATGTATAAACTTTTAAATTATGTATGAATGTTTATGAATTATTGATGATATTTAAGTATTATTTGTATTTGTTTTAATTTGTAAATTTTTACATTTACTTGACAATAATTTTGTTAAGTGTTATCATATTTTGTGCATACTAAATTTGTTATTGTATTATATAAAATTGTAGTGTTAATATATTATTTTTATTATTTTTTAATTTTACAAAAAAAATAGTAGGGATGGAGATCATCACAGGATGGAGATGGAAACAAATTTATCCCTGTTAGTATCACGGGAATAGGAATAGGGATTCTCCATTACAATGGATATGGAGATCGGGATCATATTATTGAAAAAAATAATCAATAAGTACATCAAATAAAAAAGTCCAAACAAAAAAAGAGCATACAAAATTTACATAGTTCGACTCTTAATTGCCTATATCCATGGAGAGTAATCAACTTTTTACTATATAAGAAAATAACAAATTATAATATAATACAATTGTATCGCCCCTAAGTTGATCAAATCCAAATATATAATTTATTGTATTTTTCCTCTCATATAAGTTAGAAAAATAACTATTACCTCTAAAACTCTCAAAGCTCTTATCCAAACAAAAACTTAAACTTGCCATCTCCAACTTATTCTCGTATTTACTTTATTGGCTTCAGAGCTTAATGCTTTGAACTTACTTATATTTATAAACACCCTAAACTTGATAATAAAAAAAAGGAATATAATTTTAATTAGGAATATCTTTTTTTATCCAAGTTTAATTACTTATTATAATTCAAGTCCAATTTAGATTATTACAATTTTAAAATCAAATCAAATCCCAACACATACTCTCCGCCCCCATCCCCTTTTTTTGCCAATCCTATTTAGAGGGATAAAATATGTATTTTTGAATAATCTTATTGAATTTTTTAATATTTAAATTAAACTCTTATATATATATATATATATGATTTTTTTTTGGACTTGAGAGGTCTAGGCCTTATCAGCCTCACTTATCTTCTTCCACGATCCTGCTTAATGCTTATGCTGGTAATGGAAGTAAGAAAATAGAATCTACCTTAAAACAAGGAAAAGAAAATACAGATGAATAACTTTTTTCCTACCAACCAAACAGTAACCAAAGAAACAAAGTGACATGGAAGAGAAGCTCTATTTGTACTCACATGCTTCCATTATCATGCTGCAGGCATCCAGCCCAATTGTGTGAAAGCCCACCCAATATCGCAATATCGTTTAAACACAGACTGATACACTTAATCTTACTTGTGTAAAGGGCAGAGTTACATTGATTTGAGAATGAATAATTGCATCTCTTCACCTTTTAAAATATATATAATAATATATAAATTTATATTATTTTTTAAAAATTTATCTCCTAAAAAATATTAAAAGTCTATTTTTATATCTCTTTATTTAAATTTTTAACTTTTTACACTCTTTGATTTAGAAGTCTTAGCTTTGCGCTGCTTACATATTATATTTGATTGTGAAGTATTGTTAGTTTTGATTGAGTTTTAATTATTCTGTCAATTTTCTTATATACTCTCTATGTCCGGAAAATATAAGCTTGCTTTCTATTTTTATCCGTCCAAAATTATAGACCACTTTTTTTTTTTGAAATGTAGCTATTATACTCAATTACAATTTTATTTTTATTCATATATTCCACTGTTATTATGTCTATCACTTATATCAATAAAAAAAATATTTTTTCTATCTATTATTTTAAATTAGTCTTGAAATTTGTTAGCATTTATAAAAGTATTATGGAGTATTAATTAAAGTTCCATTTTTAAGATAATAATGAATTGAGGATATTTTTAAAAATTACTAAGTAAAAATTATTAATTTAATTAAATTAACTAATTTTCTTTTAAAGTTAAGTCTATCTTTCGAGCTCTACTGAATTTAATTTATTTAAATGAATTTCTAAAGCTTTTATTAATTATTCATATCCTCAAAACGGCAAGTCGTTTCGTTTTGCATATGTAGGTAATCTATCATTGATGATGGGGTTATGTATAAAGAAAAATCCAATTTCAATTTGGCCCTAATGATCCATTCTCAATATAATTTATTTAAATGAAAATAATATTAATTTAAAAATATTTTTGTTTTGTTCGAAAACTCTCCTATATAATATAATATTAATTTCACTCGAGCTTATGCTTATCTTCTCCAAATTAAAACGCAATGACAAAATGCTGAAAATTATATTTTTCTTTTTTTTTTAAAAATGCCCTAGTGCAGTATGACTTTACTTGAAGGCTAAAACTTGGCATGTGGGCAAAGAATCTATTGAGCAAATTAAAGAAAACACTAGAATTAAAAAGTTTTGTTTGTTCAATATATATGGTTCGAATGATGTTAAAAAATAAGGAGAATTGTTAATTCCATATTCGTAAATGGCCTGATATTTGTGTAAACAGGTCGCGTGTCTATATATTAGCCTATTCTAAACCATGGATTTGTACCCCTTTGTGTCTGAGTGCATGAGAAAAAATTTTTCATACTTCTTTATTACTCATGTAAGAATGCATTTTACTATATAAATATAAGTCCAACTTTACATTTTAGTGATATAAAACAATTCTCACTTTCACTTTTTTTCTTTATATATAATTAGTAAAAAGTTTACTTTGAGCTTCAATTTGTATTTACACATTCTCCATTTTGAGCATATGAATATATTAATTCATAATTTTCACATCAAGAAACACATATTCAGATCTTTTATCCAAAATCGAGTTGTGAGATCCACTCGAATTATCCTTTTAAAATTGCTCATAATCACAATTTTTCCAATAAATTATAGTGAGACATATATATAAACCAACAAGTGCCCAAATAATACCATAAATCAATCTTATGTTTTGGGTCAAATGAGATACGGTTTATGTCAATTTTGGATGGCATTAATTGAATAGGTTTTCAAGTAATTTATTTTGTAAAGACCACATTCAAGTGATTTTCATGCTAAATTTATAGTCTAATTATACAGTATCTTGTGAATTGCTATGAATAATATTCGAAAAAAGAGAGTCAAATTGTATGAAAAAATACTTTATAAAGTTGGGAGCATTCGTTATTACTGAATAGAGCTATTAATGCCGCATTTCGTCCGAAACTGTTTCAACTCGATGTAGGATCAAATTAAAAATTGTCAAGTTCAGTCTTGATTTTCTTTGAAATTGAAAAAAGAGGAAATTTCTTTCATCACTTACTTTTGAATTTTATTTACAAAACTAATTTCTTTTTTGCTCTTAATTTTTTTGTCTTCTACTAGAGTCACCGGCGCAAATTTTTGTCTTTTCCAACAGCCACTATTGTATATCTTTATTTTCTTCAATTATCATAGATCTTTGTCTTCTCCGCGAGCCAATATCTTTTTTGTCTTTTCTAAAATCGGATCTAATTTTTTTGGAAAAAAAACAAGTCTCTCCGCTGACAACCGCTTTCTCTTAATTGATAATAGATGGCTACCTATAAATTTTCCGCAAGAGATTCTGGCTTTTGATATTATTCCATGCATTGAATTTTTTTTTATGATAGCTAATGGATTGGCTTTTGATTTTTATTTCATGCATTGAATTTTGTAATTTTATATGTGATTGAATCAAGGTATAAAAAGTATCCCTCAAGATATTTTCAGAAAATTCTTAAAGGTATATTCAAGGTATTCCAAAATATATCCAAGATATTCCTAATGTATTCCTATAGAATTTCTAAAGGTAAACTCAATGTATCCCTAATATATTCCTCTAGAATTTTCAAAAATATTCCCAAGGTATTTCCAAGATATATTCAAAATATTCTAAAATATATACCAAATTTTTTATTTGAGAATTTGTGATGTTTTGAATAATTTTTTTTTTGTTGGATTTTATGTGTAATTGAATAAAGGAATCCCAAAAATATCCCTAAGGTATAATCATGGAATTTTCAAAGGTATAGCGAAGATATCCCCTAAGTATTCCGAAAGGTATACCAAACTTTTTATTCGAAAATTTGTGATATTTTGAATTTTGATTGAATTTTATTCTTTTTCTTCTTTTCTTTAATAATCAATTTTTTTTTGTTCTTTATTGGTGAAAATTGAATCAAGGTATGCCCAATGTATACTTTGGACATACCGAAAATATATCTTTTTGATATATTTTGGGATAATTTTGAAATTTATGTATTGTTTTAATTTTAGAAAGTTATTTGTGGTAAAATAAAAAAAAACTTTAAACCCAAGTGAAAATGTAAATCTCTATCCAATTTCCTGTATTCATGTAAAATTTCCTTGAAAATTTTGCAAAATTTGACCGAGAATTTGGATTGAAAGTTAAAAAAAGAAACCATTAGAAAATAGAAATTAAATTTTATAGAAAAAATATTTAAAATTTGAAATCAAAATGCTTTAGTATATTCGGGGAATTTTTGAAAAAATAAAGGGTGACAAATATGGATTTATATATACTAAAGTTTGGTTATCCATTGCCGAAGTTATTTCAAATTAAAAAAAAAAAAAGTTGCTAAGAGAAAAGAAGATTCGTTTTCTTTTCTTTTTTACAGATGTGAAAGTCTGAGGTAGACAGCAGGAAATTTGATTTTGCGTAATACAAAAAATCACTAGTTTTTCAATATTTATTAAGAAAATAATTGCACGGTTTCTTCCAAGCAAAAGCCGACTTTTTTTTTTAATTGGACCAAAAAAAAGTAGATTAATTATTGGAAAATAATTGTTTTTCTATGCTAAGTAAGATATATTTATTATATTCTCTTTATTATCTTTTCAATTAGCTTCTTTATTGTGTGGATGATATTTATTTCAAGTTTTAATATTATGATATCCACATTAAAAAAATGCATGCTCAAAAAATAGAAAAGATGATAAAAATGTAATGCAAAGCACAAAATATATATTCATAAAAAAAATGGAGCAATTTTTTTTTTTCACTTTTTTGCCATAAAAATTATAATTTTATTTCATCACAATAATGAATTTAGGAGGAAAAAACTCTCTCCATCTATTTTATCTGTCATTTAAAATTTTTTCACAAAAATTAAAAATATTATTAATATATATATAATTATAAGTATAAAATAACAATATTATCTTTTTTAGAAATATTAAAAATAGTAATAAATTGAAAATCTTTCATTAATAGAAAAACTTTAAATACCTTGACAACCTTCTTATTTCTCTCATTATCTTATATTCTTCCTTACTTATCCGACTTTTTAAAGTTTACATTATTCATTTTCAGATTTAAAAGCTATAAGAGCATCCCCAACAATATTTCATTCTTTATTATATTATAAAAAATTCACTATATATTTTAGTTTATCTTGAAAATTGCATAAACTCCAATAATATTTCAATAAAACTATATAGAAAAAAATAAAGACAAAAAGTAAAAGACAAAAAAATGAAAGAGAGAGAAAATAATAAAAAAAAGAAAAGAAAAATAATAAAATATTACTTAGCCTAGTAGCTTTTAAATTTGAGGAGGAAAAATAAAGAGAAAATGTAAGAGACAAATTGTGCGAACACCAACAATATTCTCTATTTTTATTTTTTATTAATTAAACTATATAGAAAAAAATGAAGAGAAAAAGTAAGAAACAAAAAAGAACGAAAAAAAGAGAAAATAACAAAAAAAAAAAATATTACTTAGCCTAGTAGCTCTTAAATTTGAGGAGAAAAAATGTAAATTTTAGGGAGTGAGATAGGTAAATAGAAAGATAGAAAGATTGTTGGAAGCTATAAAACTTCTTAAATTTAGGTAATGAGAGAAATAAACAAACTCTTAAAAATGTTATAATCTCACTCATTAAAATTTATGGAGTTTTATTTAAGTCTTCTAATAGTCTCTTTATTTTCCTCCTTACCAATCTCACTTTCTAAAATTTAAGAGTTATTAGGAGTTAATAAGTAATATTTTATTATTTTTTTCTCTTTTATTCTTTTATATTTCTTTTCTCATTTTTTATCTTTTACTCTCTCTTTTCATTTTTTTAAGATAGTTTTATTAATAAAAATTTAAAATAGGGAGTGAGATAATGAGTATTGTTGGAGTTCATACAATTTTCAAAACAAATTAAATTATGAAATGAATTTTTTATATAAAGAGTATTATTGGAATGCTATAAGGAGAAATATTTTATTATTTATCTTTCGTCGCTTTTGTTTTTTCTCTTTCTTTATTTTTTGTTTCTATTCATTTTTTAGATAGTTTTATTAATAAAAAATTAAAATAGAGAGTAAAATAAATAGTATTGTTGGAGTACATATAATTTTTAAGACAGAATAAAATAAAGAATGAATTTTTTATAATATAATAAAAAGTAAAATAGAAAGTATTGTAGGAAATATTCTTACTTTTAAAACCAATAAAACCTAAGATTGGAAAGAAAAAAATTATTTTTTATTAATAATCCAAAATATCAAACGGAGTTAAACAAATTTTATTTTTTTATACAAAAGATATAACGAAATGAAGTGAGTAACTTTGATTTTGAAGTATGAATTTATCTAAGATAAATGCTAAAAATACTTTCTATTTTTTAATATTTTTTAACACTCATTTTTTAATTAGTTAGTAAAGGGAGAAAATTTTTTAAAATAACCTTTTTCTGAATAAAAAAAATTTATTATCTTTTATCACTAACCAATGGATGAATAATTGTTGAAAAATAAGAGTGTTCGTGCTATTCCTCTGATCTAATAAAACGAACAATAGAGATTTATCAATGTCTTTGAGAGCTATTGCTATTGGACGAAGATTATTAGAGTGCAAAAGGATTCGAGTGCAGCGAATAGAAGCCCTGGGGAAAGGGCCCCACTGGCATTTATCCAAGTCTTCCCAGAAAGTGATATAGTGAGGTTGACCTAAAAGCTCTGTCACTTAATTCACCACTGCTTCAGGTCTCTGCTCCCAGTTTTCATAAAGCATGGCACAACTTACGCTGACCAAATCCACAATTCTCTTTTTACTATTTTACCCTTCTAATATATTTCTAATGCAGTTTTTCCCGTATAACAAGCAATAGATTTAAAATTTTTTTATTTAATTAATTGACTTTTTAAATTTTTTATAAATTATTTTTTAAAATTTATTTAAAATATATATATATATATATTTACTTACTTTACTAAAAATAGTTTTTAAATTTTTAAAAAAATTAAAAATATAAAATTTTTTTCGAAAATTGGTTTTTCTAAGCTTTATACCAAACAAGGACTTAGTTAATTTCATTTATGTTAATTTTATTTTTATTACAGTAAAATTATAAAAAATTCTTATCTTAAAAAAATTATTGAATTATATTTTTATTTTATTAAAATTATTCTAATTCAATTTTTTATGATATATCAGCTGCTATATTGGATTTCTAGTAACATATCAGCCACTACAACAGTTTAATTTTCAGTTATCTAAATCAAAATATTGATCAAAAGTAATTTTAATAAAATAAAATTATAATTGAGCGACTGACAAACCAAAATATTTTTTTTTATAATTTTACTAAGAGCAAAATCCACTCACAAACCCAGGGCCCACTTACAATCCTAAAATTTCTGTTCTCATTTCTCTATGCCATTCAATGTGAGGGAAATTCTCTTGGAAGAAAAAACATATTTTGATCCTCGATTTTACAGATTTATATATTAAGTCTTTTAATAAAAAATTAATTTAATTTATATTTGAAATTATTAAATATTTTGTAAATCTATAATAATTATTTGATGTTATTTTAATATGAGAAACTTAAAATTTTGTTATATTATCTTAATCATCGTTTCTAAGTTACGTATAAAAATGAAAAATAAGTCACTAATTAAAGCAAAATCTGCCCATTATTTTTTAAAAATATATTATTTGTCCCAATACTTTTTATTTTAATTTATTTCAGTGAGTATAAAATATTCATATTTTTAATCTAAATTAGATAAAACGAGTGGATGAATGAATATAGTCCAATTATTTTAAAATAAATTAAAATAAAAAATATTAAAACATGTAGCATTACTGTTATCGATTTTACTTTCTTTTTTTTTCCCATACTATCTTCACCCATTCTGCAAGCTAAAGATCATTCGTGATTTTGTCATTTACCAACCAAATATTTCATCCGCAGCTATGCATAATTTGGGATTAAAAAAAAAGGGCACATTCCTGGTTTCGAATCCCCAAAAGTATCTATTTCTAATATGGTTTTTTTTTTTAAAAATTAATTTTATTTATTTAAATTAACAATATATCGATAGAAATATAGATATAAATTCACTAAAAACTATAGATGATGAAACAATGAAAAAATTCACATGCAATACCTATATTAATAGCATAATAAGATGACTTAAACCCTACAAATTTGATAATACAATAGTGACTAAAATACTTATAATTCTAGTTCTACAACATACTAACGATTATAATATGATTTGTTATCTCTGACGGATTGAATATATAAATAAATTGATAAAAATATATATTGGGGGGTAATTTTAGGCCAAAATTCACCCTTTCTTACTTAAAAAAATGGATAGCTAAAAAGAGAAACAAAAGAAAAAAAAGGAAGCTAGAGTTCTGGTAAAAATCTTAATATGGTTTTAATCATTTTTTTTTTTTTTTTGGGACAGAATATGGTTTTAATCCTTGAAAGGCCGAATCGGTCGAAGTTTCCAAGGGGTGCCTTCACTTAGGCACTTTAATATGTAAGATTATCTCAGATTACTTGAATATAATTATATATATACACTACTATTTAGATAATTTTCTTCTTTTAATTTAGCTTTTAAGAAAAAAGTAGATTTCATACCAATTTATCTACCGAATTTTTCCTAATATTAGCTAAATTAATACTACTTCAAAATAAATTTGCTTAGCTGGATTTTCAAAAATGTTTGAATTGGAAAATGAACTTATCTATATTTCTTCACCATAAGCTTGAGTAAGGATGATGAGATTATACAATAAACTATATAAAATCAAAATTGCCCAAATATGAAATACATGCTGGGGTCAACAAGCTCAAAAGTAAAAAAAGCTTCTTAGAAAGGAGGAATGGACAAGAACCAAGTTTGACAAAGATGACAAACTTACTAAAGGGTATGAAGAAAATGGGGATTGCCCATATGTTTTGTTTTTAAACTACATTTATTCTGTTGGAGTTTAGTCATAAATAAAATTTTTTATTTTTTCTTTAAAATGTGTTTAGTTGAAATTCAAAACAGGAAATTCTTTCCAATATACTTAGTCTATATTACCAAATGACTCAAAATTTTGATTTTTTTACTATTTAACTTGTAATATTCACCATATGAATGTATAAAAGAAGTAGAGGTTACCTCAAGAAATGTGCAATTTTTTTTTTTTTGGCTTTTACAACCGAAAAACGCATTTAGACATATTAGGAAAATGTGTGATGATCATCTCTAATTAAGATAGTATATAGTAGTAAATATATAATTGAAATTAAATAAAAGAACTTTTCAAAGGAGACAAACATTTTTCCCTACTTGATTTTGTCCTTGATACTTGGTCAAAGCAAGTATGCAAAGCCACAATAATGCCACCAAATCAAGACATCAAAAAGATCACAAGCACATAATGCTGCCCTAAAGTATGGTTTTAACTTTAAAAAATAAAAAAAATTAAAATTAAATTTTTTTAGCATTTAAAAAATACTTATTTAAAAAACAATAAATTCTAATGCTGGAAAAAACCTTAGACTTTTATCTTTTTTTTTTTTTTTTGGATTTTTGAGAAAAGGGTATTTTCTATTGAAGGAAAAACAAAGGTATAAAAGGGGTTGTATTGTACTTGGTTCTGTGTGTATTCACTGGGGCTGATAAACTGATAAAGCTTTCACCTGAATTCTTCTGAAACAAGAAATCACATGCACTAAAGGATGGATGGAACCCCAAACAACAAATATTTTATTGACTAAAATGTACATAATTACATGTAGTCCATACCATTTCTTTTATGAATTCAATAAATAAATAAATAAATATCAATTCTATGGTATTACATTTTGATATTTAGAATCATTAGATTTTCAATTTTTAAGTTAATGATGTTAATCAAATTAGCTTTTTTTACTCTGAATTTGAATGGTTAAAACTTAACAAAAAAAAAAAACTAAAATGCATTAAATATTTTACCCAAATGAATTTCAACAATAAAATTAAAATCTGACTGATTCTTCGATAAGAATAGCATGGCACCTACTTTTGCCCGGATATTTCGTTCATTTCAAGGCAGATAAAGTTTTACCCATTTTTTATTTTGAGAAAATGAGGGGATTTTGGATCTTTGCTCAGTTTATCTCTAGTCACCTTCAAAGATTATTTATTTCACCAAGTCCTGCCACTAACAGCCCAAGAAAAGTAAAAGTACCTACAAATCTTTCATCTTAATCCCCGGTTTAGCTATGAGTTTAATGAAAATAAAGTCTTCCCTTATGCAAAATTTTAAGATTAAAGAAACCCATATAGCCAAAAAAGTAAATGTCATGGGAATCTACCCATGACCCAAGTAGACAAATTCTATGTAAATATAAGTTGTTCCAAAGCAATAAATAATTGTTGATGATAACGTGCAAAAGGGTAGCAGTAGCAGTAGACAGTTAACAAGAACAGCTGGAAACTTGAACAGGACATATTAACAGAATTATAACGCTTTAAGATAGAGCCAGAGCAGAAGAAAATTCTAAGTTAGGTCCACAACCCATTAGCCAACAAAGAAAAAAAAAAAAAAAACCCCACCCGAGAAAATTGCTTTGCCTTTAGCTTTTCATCACTGAAATGGGTTTTGTGAATTGGACCAAAGTTTTAGTCTTTAAGCACTAGCGTTTCTTGAATTTTATTTTTCTTGCAGTTTTTAGAACAAGGAACAACAACTACTACTACACTTAAAATTTGCTGTAGCAAAACACGTGAACTATTCAAGAATCACATAAACCAAAATACAAAAGTAAAGGAAGTTGGGGAAAGAAAACTAAACTCTTCACACCAAAAAAAGAAAAATGGAAAACTAAACTCTAACCAATGAATTTTGTGCATTAAATGAGTTGGTAAGTTCAATAGAGAATTGAAATTTTCAGATTGTCACAGCAAAATGAATGGTCAGAATTGCGGAGAATTCAAAGAAATGAATAATTGATAAAATCTGTAACTACAAAATAACTAATTAAGTCGATCCCACTTGCATAATACAAATTAATTATAGTAATTAGATCTCAAAAATGGATTAGGCATCAGATACCGCACTAAATTCATCATCTTCGATTGGAGCCGGCAAGTTAAGATCTATCAAATTGTTTTCTATTTTAGAAGAATTCTGTTCATCAGCAGCGGCAGCAGCAGCGGCAGTAGCAGTAGTAGCTAAAGCAGTTGTTGTCGAAGAAGAAGAACCCACAAGATGCGATCTTTTATGCCCACCAAGTGCTTGTCCTGAGCCAAATACCTTCAAGCAATATGGGCATTCGAAAATTCTTTCATTGCCATCGTTTCTTAGCTCTGCTCCATTTAAACTGCAAATCTTCTTATGCGTCATCAATGCCTGTGAAGATCGAAACTGTTTCGTACATTTATCGCATCTGAATTTTCCGCCGCGAATCTTGCTCGCTTTGATCTCTTTGATTGAGCTTTCTCCATCTTTTAAGCGTTTGTAGTGTTGTTGCACGTCGTCGTTTCTCATGATCCAAACATCCCTTGATAGCATCATCAGACACATAGCAACATCTTCTTCTGGGGAAGTGTCAGAAACAGAACTTACCGGTTCTGTCTCTGCTGGAGGCTGGGATGGTAACTCTACGGAGCTTGGATTCTTCAACTTTAGCTTCTTTAACTCGAAATTCTGCTTCTGACTGTCACCGAAATCCGATTTCCGAGTTCGCTTGGATCGTCGACGAGTTGGGTTTCTTGACTCGCTCTCGCTCTCTCTATCTTGAACAACGGAGCCAGCGTCAACAGCGAAAGAAAACTCAGGATCTGCAAACCTGAAACTCTTCTTTGGATTCTCTCTCAACCCATAAGCCAAACCAGCTATCTCCTTGTCTTCAACTTCTCTGTTGCTGATTTCATGCTCCTGTTCCTCACCGGAGGAAGAATACGAGGATGATGCTGACTCAGTACTGTCACCGCCAAGTGGGTGGTGAGTCGTCGGGGTCTTTGGAGGGAGAGGTAAGGTGGCCAAGTGGGCCTTCATGTGACCACCCAAAGCTCTGCCATTGGCGAAAGTTCTTGCACAGAGCTTGCATTTGTGCCTCTCCATTGAAGCAAATATCAAATTTCTCTCTCTACAGAAAGCTAAGCTACAAGAAGAAGAAGAAGAAGAAGCATGTTGAGAGATTGGAGAACTTAAAAGGAGTAGGTGACAAGCATTCCTCCAACAAAAGACACACACAACCCAAAAATTATGATTTTGTACATATAAAATAAAACAGTTGTGAAATTCTATAAGAAAAATTACATAATAATAATAATTTTGATAGTATTTTATAGGCAAAAAAAAAACATATTTTTAATATCAAAAGTTTATAAATTTATACAATTCAGTCCTTTTAACTAAAAATTTATTTCATTAACTCAGTTAGCAATTTTGAACTAATTAAGTCTATCAATTATCAAATTTATTTAATAAGCTCCTTTTTAACTATAAATTCTGAATTAATTCAGTCCATACTTATAATGCAATTAACATTTAATTAATGATAATTAAGAGTCATTTGAATTAATCTTTACTATTTTATTTTCTAAAGAAAGTTGGCATTTAATTAAATATAGTTTATTGGACATATTTTCAATCAAGGACTAAATTAGTACAAAATTGATAGTTAAGAAAGTTAATTGGATAAATAATTAATTGAAGGGCTTAACTGTATAACTTTATGAGTTTAGAGAACTATATATATAATTTACTATTTTTTCGAAATGGGAAAAAATAATAAAAAAAAAACTAAAAATGTGTGATCATGAAAGGATAAAGAGAGACAAGTAACATGTAGACCTTGATTATTTGGGTAAATAATATTTTATTTTTTACCACTTTTTGTAGTCCATAAATTGCCAGATGAGGTTATTAATTATATATTATATACTTCAATTAACTTTTAATCAATTTTGCAGTATAATTTTTTGTTTTTTGTTTTAGAAGAGATGTGATGATAATTGCTTTCTAGCTTTCTCCCATGATAAATTTTCAAATTCTGTTTTCCATAATTTTCTTTTCCTTTTTATTATTTTGAATACATGAAGCGGATTCTGTTTGGCCCCATAATTAACTTTTTCATGCCGATTTCCGTGACTAGATTTATGAAACATATGAATTTTATATTTAAATCTGTAATTTCTCTTTTTTTAAGAGCTTAAGAAGACCGTGAACTTTACAACACGCTAATTATTAAATTTTTACCAATATCAATAAATGGTAGCAGAAAATTTTAATTTTAATTCTTTTTCAATTCTCACAAATGATACTATTAATTAAATATTTTTCACTTACATTTTTTTTAATGTTGATTAAATTAAATATAAGAAATATATATGTTACTATATAATCTATTAAGAAAACTAATTTCGGTTTTAATTAGAAAAACATCTAATTTTTTGGCTTAAATTATATTCGGTCTCTGAATATATTTATTTTTGTTATTTAGTCATTTGTGGCGATTTTTTATCTACTTAGTCATATGAACTTTTTTTTTTTGTTTATATTGCCTCTTATTCAATTCGTAAAATGTATATAAGGCCCATAAAATTGCATGTTAAGAAAAAATATTTGATTTTATTAATAGTGTCATGTCAGTAACAATGAGCTATATGTTTGATTTTACGAATTAGACATAGACAAAATAGACAAACAAATAAGTTTTGTGGCTAAATGAACAAAAAACTACTTTAGTGAGTTAAATGACAAAAAAAAAATATTTTGAAAGACTGGATATGATACATTCTGGGTTTGGGGGGTGTGGAACGGATTTAGCTAGGTGGCACACAAAATCGAAAGAGACTGGTGACTCTTGTTTGATCGAGGATAAAGGAATACCATAATGGGTGGTATTGTGGTTAAACGCTCTTTCTGGTTAAGTGTACTGTGGCAGGAGTACTATGATGGGTGACCTCTTGGAAAGTGTTTGGTTTAAGGAGGTTAAATGACCGATTAAGCGTTCTTGAGCAGAGTCAGTACCAGAATAGGCGACCGTTTTGAATACCTTGACCCAGTTGCATCATTTGGTATCAGAGCCTGAAGTTGGGTTCGAATCCCACTTCCGTGTGCCAGGTTCAAGGACGAACCTCCTTAAAGAGGGAGAGAATGATACGTCCCGGGTCTGGGGGGTATGGAACGGGTTTGGCCATGTGACACACAAAGTCGAAAAAAACTGGTGACCCTTGTTTGATTCAGGATAAAAGAATAGAGTTGTGTCTTTGCTATCAGTTTAAGCTTTTGACAAAACGGTAAACGCTCTTTTTCGTTAAGCGTGCTGTAGCAGGAGGAGTATCATGATGGGTGATCTCTTGAAAAGTGTTTGGCTCAAGGCGGTTAAATGGCCGATTAAGCATTTTTAAGCAAGATTAGTATCAGAATAGGCAATCGTCTAGAAATACCTTGGTCTAGCCGCATCAGAATATGACTTAATCCCAATTTTTTTTTAACAAAATATTTTTGTTTGAAGACATTTGATAATCATAATTATAAATGAATAATTCCATTAATGACCCATGTATACGGAAATCTCCAGTTTCTGTTGTTTGCATCGATTGGCATTATTTAAGTTTAGAGCATGGCCCTGTTGGTGAGACTAAAGATGCTCAAAACTTAATGTGTGGCTTTACTTGTACGAGTCAACAAAGCTGGTTACTTCGTTGTAGCTAAAAATGCCAGTTGGCTATTCATGGTTAAACCACGTGCCACGTGAAAATGTTTAAATTCATTTTTTTTTTCAGTTTTTTCTTTTTTTTTCGATTTTATTTATTTATAAATGAAGCTTTTATTAGAGAAAAATAAAGTAAAATTATTGTCTAAACTAAATTAATATATTTATTATCAATTGATATTTGAGCTAATAATTTATTTATCATTTTAGTAAAATAAAATTTTCTATCAGTTTCATATTTATAAAATAAAAATTAATATTTCTATATACAGAATGAGTCATAAAGATAATATTGCTTCATTAATTTGAGACAAACAAAAAAAATAAGTATATTTTTATAGAATGAGATAGTATATTATTATATGAATATTATTTAAATAAAAAATTAAAGAGGATAAAATAAAAAAATGGTAACATTTATACTTTTTGAGCATTTTATTATGTAAAATTCTAATGTTATGTTCTAGTAGCTCTTTCAAGTATATAATACGAGCATAGTTTTTTAAATCCAATGATTATAACCTAAAATACAATCATAGTATTTTCAATATTAATTGAAATTATAAAAATTTTGATTAGATCTTAAAAAATTTGCATTAAAATTAAATATCAGATTAATTTGAAGTATGAGAACAATACACATATACAAATTCAATTCAAACCGAATAATCAAAATAAACAGATTGCTAAATGCATTTTTATTTTTTTTTTTAATTCTATTTGGATCTCCATTTATTGAGGTGCTAAATACAATTGCATTTTTAATTTGATTCGTTTAGATATTTCGAGTGGATTTTGTTTTTGCTTATCTAAATGGCATTTACTATTTACCATTAAAGTAAAGTACAAATTTCTTTTTTTTTTTTTTGCTATTTTTTTCTGTGCAGTACTCAAATTCGAATAATCGAAAAAGAATTAAGAAAAAATTATTATTTATTATTTTTAATTTGATATAATATACTAATATTTTTTTAAAATTTAAAAAATATATTATTTACTTTATGTAATTTGACATGATACAATATTATTCTTTAAAGTTTGAACTAATAAAAATAAATATTTTTTTTAAAATATCAGTCTAATAAATTAAATTTTTAGAAATATACTATAATAAATTATATATTTTTTAAATATTAAAAATATGCAAATATTTTATATAATAAATAGTAATTTTTCTGTAGAGTGACTTCGACGTTAAAGTAGGTTGAGAAACTGCTAAATTTGACGGCCACCGCCAACCAATTCACACGCCGGCACGATCTTTTTATGGAATACTTCTTTATCCACGCTCTTCTGCATCGCGTGATTATTAGGCATCAAATCTGATTCTGGTTTTTTTTTTTTTTTTGAAAAAAAATCATCTACTTCTTTTTAAATTGGTTTTATTTTACCTATGTTTCTATTGTAAGTTCTAAATAAGTGAGTTTAAATTTAGCAAGTTTAATTTTAAAAATAAAAAAAAAATTTAGATTAAAAGAGCATATATTAACAAGGAAAATAAAAAATCGCACTGTGAGAATTTCATATTTTGAAAATACTTCCATTTAAAGTGATAAAAAAGAAAAAAATAAAAAAATAAAAAAACTATAAAATAAAAAATCTATCCAAATTTGTTTATAGCTTTTTATTAGAGAAAAAAATAAAAATTTGTAAAAATTAAAAACTGATAATTTATTAAAATCTTTAAATTTTCTGTTCATAGAAAATTTAATAGACCGTGAGTTATACAATAAAAAATAATCATCCTATTAAATATTATTGGTGGAGGATGTTGTAGAAAACTCGAATTGGAACCTTAAATTTTCCAAATCTCTTAATGTTAAATTTGTAATAATATCTAAATGAAAAGGATTTTTAGGGGATCAAATATTTCACTTATGCTATTGGTTTAAACACAATATCAAAGACAGCTCCCTCATATCTCCACACTGGCCCATCACTTTGCATAGTTGCATTCTACCACATCAAGTACCTTAAATGTCAATGGCATCATTACTCTAATTAATATTATTCCTCCCCAATTTTTCCCTTAAACCACCCCATCCTTGCTTCAATTGATTAATTATTTATGAATTACTTATGAAATCATTAATTACCTTAAAATTAAAATAATATATATATATATGACAAAATAATATGCAAAAGTGTCGATCAATAGATTATTTTATTGATATTATTACTTATAAGAATATAAAAGATCTCGAATTTGAATCGTTTTATCACATTATTTACCAATAAATAGAATTTTAATTCTTTTATAGTGTATATAAAGAAATGAATACATTTATTGTGGATTATACATTGTTAATCTTCTAATAAACTCAATATATATAAAAGAAATTTATGGGGAACACGAAAACAGAAAAGACTAGTATATATATATAAGTAGTTCCTCGGAGAAGAAGGTCAAAGTAAAATTTGGTAAAGAAACTTTAGACAAACATGTTGGTTTTTAGATGGAAAGGATAGAGAATTTCTCGCAGAGCCTGCTGTTAATTACCCAGACCCAATCATTGATTCGAGGTCACCCTACCCAATAAATCCTATAAATATACAGGTAAACTATTCTGGAATTTAGTTAAATATATTAATTGTTCTTTTTATTTTTTAAAATATATTATAAAATAAATTATATAGTTTTTTAGTTAATTTTTTCTATCACATATAAATAAAATATTAAATTTGTTAATTTTTTATTTTAATAAATACAAAAAAAAATTTTAATGTTATCAACTTTATACAAAAATATCAAATTTGTCATTTTTCTAATATTATATTTTCTAAATTAACAAAATATCAAATTTATTAAAAAAATAAATAATGATAGTTTAGTATTTTTTTAGTTGACTAACAGAACTAGATAAATGGAATATTCTAGTAAAAAATGATTAACTAATATATTTAACTAAATATGAAATTCTTTATTATGTATTTCAAAAAACGAAAAAATTAACTAATATATTTAACTAAATCTTAGAAATATATTAATAATTTACCTTAAATATATTGATA
Source organism: Balakata baccata (assembly GCA_949630135.1). Lineage (NCBI taxonomy): Eukaryota > Viridiplantae > Streptophyta > Magnoliopsida > Malpighiales > Euphorbiaceae > Balakata > Balakata baccata. The sequence goes on from CATIWF010098233.1 coordinate 32,108, forward strand.
AACTTGCCTATTTAAATTATTTTATTTATAAAAAAATTAGACATTCTTATTATAATTTATTGATCCGGATAGAATCTACTAATTGAAGTTAGTTTAATTAGTATATTTATCATAAAATAGACGTTAAAGGTGAAAGATCATTTATATATATAACCTTCTTTTTTTTTTTGAAAAGATATATATAGCCTTCTTTAAGACCACGAATTTTCCTAGACAACTAACGAATTCTTTTATACTAAAACCTAAATAATAGGAAATCACGAGTCAGTGTTTGATTGATCGAAGACATTTGAATCTCTGAAGCGTTTGTCATGGAAAAAAAATTATATTTTTTACTTTTTTTAATTTTAAAAATTGTTTTTGGATAATGTATATTTTTTCAAAAAATATATTTAAAAAAATTAATTTATAAAAAATTTAAAAAAAATCATTCAATTAAAAAAAATAATTTCAGAATATTCTTTTAAAGACATTTAATATCAATTTCAAATACTCCATTAAGTAATTTAAATATGAGTTAGTGAATGAAGACATTTTGAGTCTTTTAAATAATTTAGATTTGAATTATCTTCGCTTAGTTGATATAAATAGAACATTAAATTTTTTTTTTCTTAAAGCATTTCAATATTGTATTTAATTTGTTAATTATGTGTGACTTAATTAATATTTTTACTCGTGAGAATTAAGAGAATATCAAGTTTAAGTTTCATCATCATCCGCGGATATTTGTAAAAATTTAATATATTTATTGATAGTGAGTATAATGAAATTGTTTCTTTCATTATATAATCTACAGTCCATTAAACCTCCTCACTAAAAAAAATTGTTGCATCTAATTTACTTTTATTTTTATAATTAGATTTCTATCTCATACATTAGAACATCACAAAAATTAACTAAACCGATCAGATTAAATCAATTCAATTTAAACCAAAAATTATGGTTTTAGAAGTTTCATGGATAATTATAATTTAAGAAATTTTATAAACTTACTGTTTGGTTTGATTTTGGATTAAGAAAATATAATAAAACTGGACTGATCCAATGATATATGATCTCTTATATTTATACACACACAATATGTTAATACTAATAAATTTATAGTTTTCTAAAATCAGATATTCTTTAATTAATTACCTACATTCTTTAATTTTCTTTTTTATTTTTTATAAAGAAGTAATGAAATTTTTCTGTCTATTTTTTTATATCAATAAAGTGAGCATTTACTAATTCTTTTTATTTTTATTGTATTTATTAATTTTTTCTTTGTTCTATTTTTTTTTATTTACTTTAATTGTGAACAAACTATAGGAGAAATAACTTTGAAAATCCAATTTATCAATTGGTAATGGTTTTAAGTTAATATTTGTTAAATTTTTATGATATTTAAATTTTTTTTATTTTGTTCATTCATTTAGTTGTCAAACCGACTATCCAAACCAAATTCAAAGAGAATGATTTGGATATATTTAGTAGTGCTTCGTTTATTAAAAGTTAAAAAAATTTAAAAAAACCAACTTTTTTTGATTTAGTTATAAATTTTTAATATTAACCAACCAAGTAGAATCATGAACACACCAACCCTAATGTTGAATTTTCTAGGCGTTGAAGTAGTAAATTCTTGGAAGATGCAATTCCAGTTTCATATTAAAGATGACTTGATTCCTTTATTGTTTAATAAATTAAGATCAATTTTCAATCTCTTATATAATTTATTTTCTTGTAGAAATTTTAGTATGAATTTTTTTTTAGTGTAATTTTAGTTTGACTGTTATTTAAGTAGGTAAATACAAAAATGGGATTATTGGAAATATCAAATTGAAGATTCAACGCATTATTTTTTCCACTAGCTTAGATCTTAAAATGAGTACAGCTATAGTAGATTGTTAAATTATGATAAATATAATTATGAATTTTTGTAATAAAAATTAAATAATAATACACATATTTAGAAACTATAAAGTTCCAAGTTTGTGCTAATATCGATGGTAATAACTTCCTTTAAAGCATTTGATCAATTTTTATCAATAAACTTTAGTTTAATAATATTATTCTAATTACTAGAAATGTGAGGTATTAAATTTAAATTTTTAGTTGTGAGAATGTGATCATATGGTGACTTGATTGATATTCTCACTTGTGAAAATATGAGAGATCTCGAGTCTGAATTCTTTCTCTACCATCCACCGATATTGGTAACTTTACGGTGTGTATAAAGGGATTATTAATCTCTATTTTGTAATCCACGATCTATTGAATCTCCTAATGAACAAAGAAAATTTTCAGTCGAACCCAGGGTTAATTTCATTTATGATCATTTCACTAAAGTTACTTTCAGTCATTTTCCTATTTAAGTAATCAGAAAGCAAATATAACAGCTGATATGTTATTGAAAGTCTGACATGACAGCTGATGTGTCACCCTAAATTAGCCTGTTATCATTTTAGTGAAACGAAAACATAATTTAGTAATTTTTTTTGGAACGAAAAAATATTTCGTAATTTTATTATCATAAAATAGAAGTTAAATAATGATAAATGAAATTAACCCTCGGACCCATTCTACAACCAAAGCATTTGATTCCCAACTTTTTAATTTGTGTCATGAGTTTGACCTAAAATGGTCCCTTTTATCCTAGTGCAAAGTCCACTATGGATGCATTTGCCTCAACCAAAATTACACCAAATTATCATGGTAAACAATTAATGGAGTCTTAGTGGAAAATTGGATATCGCAATTGTGTTGAAGTCTTGCATTTGTCAAAGGGTGAAAGGCACATCCAATTTGGTATTCTAAGCTACAAGTTTGATTTGACCACCGAATTCAAGTTAGGTGGACCCATTATTTTCATTGTTCTGAATTATCAATTCCTCAGTACAAATACTATTTAAGATTGGATATTTATTCTTAGCTGTCTGTTAATATTTAAAAGAAAAGAAATATATATGACATAGTAAATCAGATAAAACCTAATTAACGAATTTTCATTGTATGCAATATTTTGTTTTACATTTTCATAAATATAGGACTATCCAATAATTACTATCTCTTAAATATTTGTCAAAAAAATAAAAAACTGAATATTTGAAAATTTTATTGATCCCATGATCCGTTTCAAATAGTAAAATTAACTTATCATAATATCGATTACTTGTCAAATTATTATTATTATTATTATTTTATTTTATCTAGTAAATAAAAATTAATTAATTTTCAATTTGTAGTTCAATATTTTCTATTAACAATCAAATGAATTATTATTATATGACAGTAAGTTCAGTTGTGGAGTTACATTTATTTGAAAATGGATAATTATTCTCTTTAATTTTTTAAAATATATATAATAATATATAAATTTATATTATTTTTTAAAATTTACTTTCAGTAAATGATATTAAAAATCTAATTTTGCATTGTATGGCTAGGCTTCTGCCTCTTCTTTCCCTGACTTAGTTTTTTAGTTATTTACAAAAAATTTGGTAATTTGCAATCTTCATATATGATTTTTGTTTATTTCTCTCTCTCTCTTACACACATACACAAATTGACCACCGTTAGTGGCTCTGCCATTTGTCTATATATAGATTATAGAGTGAGGTGTTTGACCTATAGGTCAACAGTCAACTTCCAATTTTCTACATGTGAAGTTTGCTCAAATTTATGGATACTAACTAGATTTGATAATTGAGATTTTTTCTACAAATAAGAAATTAATTTATTTTTTGAAATACATCTAAATATAGAAAACCAAAACCTAACCTCAAAATCTGGATATTATATAGTAATTAGAGAGAGTAATATATAGGTTATAATTATATAAGTAGGTCATCAACCTCATAAAACAGGAGATGTCGATCTAATTATCCCCAATAAAAGAGTATGCATTCTACCTCTATATTAATATATGAGAACAAATAGAGAATTAATTTAATTATTCGGATTCTCATATATAACCCTATATTATCTTATCGAACCAACTGCCTCCTAAATCTAAAAATTTTATAATTCTTATACACTTAAATTTTGATCTATATTTTATCCACATCATATCAATAAATATAATATCATATGGTATTCTCTCACATATTATTTATATGGCAGTAAATGAGAAAAATAACTAAAGAAAAAGGAGAAACATAGGAGACAAATATAGTATGAAAGTGAGATGACTGGTGAGTGAGAAGGCAAATAATAAGTGACTCTACGCTGTGGCCTGTGGGCTATTGGCCGAAAGTTGTGAAAATAAGTTGCTTTAAGAAGAAGGGACATCAAGAATGAGAAAAAAAGATTAAACTAAAAGTCTAAAACTGGATTTTATGCATAGAACATGAGAAATTCATAAGTAAACTATGTTTATCATATTATTTATAGACTAATCTAATTATTAAATGACATATATATATATATATTGTATTTACTCAAACCAATAAAAATAAAACAACATGATTGAATTAATTTATGAATTATATGGTAAACATAATTTATCTAAAATTATCTCATGGAGCTGACAAAAGCAACCAAAATAAACAGGCAAAGAATCTTTGGCATATTTTTTATTTTGTTTTTTCATAATCACATGTTTCTCATTATAGGCATTTTTTTTTTTGCACTACATAAAGGTTCTATTAAAATTTAAATTTGAAATCTTATCGCTTTAATTATTACATCAGTACCATTAAACTAAAACTTTTTAGCACATGGTAAGTGTATTAATGTTAACCCATTCATTTCTCGAAACCCATAGGCCATAAGTTATTAATTAGTTGGTGAGAAAAAATTGATTAATTATTAATTTTGATGTATTTTTCTCATCACCAATTAACTAAGAAAATGGTGAGTATTCAACATTTATTTATTTATTTATTTGTCAACTACATTTCACTAGATTATAGACTAATATAAATTTGTGTCGAAAAAACCTATAAAGGAGAAAAATTGATTCTTTCTAAATTTAAATGTGTTTTGTACACATAACTCGAATTTAAAACTATTGGATAATGATGATATACCACGTATTATCCATATCATTCCTCCATGGTAGAATTGAATTAATTTGATAATAATGAGGAATAGAGGGTTAGTATGAAGGGGAAAGGAAGCCTAATTAGTTACCAATTAGTTGAGTTGGTTTTTGGTAGCTCAAATGACAAAATCTAATAATTGGATGTATCATTGTCAACAAGTTTTTATTGCTAATTATTTTTAGGTCCATATTTATTGCTTGTTCTTCGCTCTTTAGCCTGCAAGGAAAAAAGCAAGCTTTCATATTAGGAACCGTTTGGTTCAATGGTAGAAATGAAAATGGAAATTGGAATAAAATAGGAATTGGAATGGAGGAGAATGTGAATGATTGATTTAGCATATTTTGGTTCATTTTATTAAGGAATGAGAATAAAAATGAAATTTAATTTGTACACATTTAGTTAAATTATTATATTTATATAAATATATTTATTTTGAAATGTAAATTTGTTCATCAACAATAAAGATAATATAATTTTTATAAAATAATATAGAAGAAATTTTCGAATTATTTGAGTTTAAATTATATATAAATTCTATTTATTTAAAATAACTACACTTTTAATTTTATCATTATTAAAAATAATATTATTAAAATAATATCTTCTAATATTAATTAAGATTATATTGAATAATTAAAAAATAATTAAAATTTATATTTAGTTAATTTGATTTGATTTACATAGGAATGAAATTTTCATTCCTTAAGGGAGAGAAATGAGTGATTCTCATTGACAGGAAATCACATTCCCATTAATTATTTTTCTAATCAAATATTAACAATAAGAATTACTCATTTTTATTTTTATTCCCACCCTTTTTTTTTTTATGAACCAAACATTCATTTAGGTAAATGAGTTGGGGGCAAAGAGGCATAGTGGTGATTGGTGAGGCCACGGGAGAGTAGAAAATTGTCCTTTGTTAACTTTTTATAATATATGTAATAATATATAAATTTATATATTTTTTTAGATTTGTCCCATAAAGTATATTAGAAGGCTATTTTTGTACTCCCAACTTAAACTTATAACTTTTTGCCTCCCTAATTTAAGGGTCCTTGCTCCGCTACTGGGAGGATCCTGTAGATTGCATCAATCCTCACCGCAAATTATATTCTGAATCTCAGTTCATGGAGTATTATGGACTAAGAGTCCAGTACACGTATAAGAGACATTGATAATTTTGTAAATAAGATAAATTTACATAACTATCAAATATATTGTGACAATTTTATAAATATTTGTCATCTGTTTATTGAAAAAAGTTTATTAATTTATTGAGAAATGTTTATTAGAAATAAATTAAAAGTTCATTAATTTATTACTTGTAACACTCGCTAATTGGGGCATAGTTAGAATAAGTGTGTGATCAGTATATATAGAAACCATAATAGATACATTAGGAATAAAATTAAATAAATGATAAAATTAAAAATTAAAATAAATTAAGTTAATGGACAAAATTAATTTGATTAAATTAGACCACATGATTGAATTATATGTTTGTCGAAAGAATAATAAATAAATAAGTTAAAAAAAAGAAAAAAGAAAGAAAAAAATTAAAAAAAAGGGGAATAGAAAAAAAACTGAAGTGGATGGGAAAAAGGGGTGAGTCGGCGAAAAGTGGTCATTTGGTTTTATAAAAGGGTGGCTTCTACATTTTTCTAATCTCATCTCTATTCTTTTTCTTTCTTAACAACAACAGTCCCATTTTTTCAATCTATCCCTCAAGATATTCATCAAACTCACTTCAAATAAATTTATTTTTAATAAATAATCTTCACTCCATTGTTTTTGTATTATTTAGAGCTATTAGGGTTATGTGGTAGTAATATTTTGCACTCCAATTTTGATGACTATAGGAACTGAATTTGAAGAAGTGTCAAACGTGAAACTTGTTTATTTATATCTTGTTTATATGCCTTCCAAGTAGTTTGAATGATTTGGTATATATAAAGGGAGTGTTTAAGATTGCTATTGAGGATCCTAAAAACATGTTTTAAATTTTTTTTATTTAATCGACTGATTTTTTTAAATTTTTATAAACTCCTTTTTTCAAATATATTTTTAGAAAAAAAATATATTTATCTGCTTTTACCAAAAATAGTTTTCAAAACTTAAAAAATATTAAAAATACAAATTTTTTTCTCAAAAGCGCTTTTTCCAAATGCAGTGCCAAACATAGCCAAATAGATTTCTTCAAAGAAGTGATACTGGTTCATGTAGAAGCATAAACATGACACCCTTCATTATTTGCTCATTTTGATCAATCTAGAAGCCGAATTAATGGAAGTTCAAAATATAAAAGTTTTAGCCCTATATGTGTTCTAGTTGTCTACCAAATTTAGTGCAAAGACTTGTTATATAGGCTGAATTATAGTGAAATGAATCATTGATATTCCTTTGATGGAGCTGCTTTTGGGACCTATGCAGCTCTGGTAAGTTCATCTTTATTTTTGAGCTATTTATAGACCAAATTAATTAAAGTGAGAAATATAAAAGTTTTAGATCTATGTTTTAGCTAAATTCTTATGGAAGCTCACCTTAAAATGTTAAGTATTTTATGAGTTATGATTATGAGAAAGGACACTGGTCAGTTGTTACTATATGTTGAATTAGTTATATTTTTCCTATTAATTAAGGACTTTAAAGACCTTATTGATAAAAGTAGTAAACATAAAAAATGTTATATATTATCTATTTTAAGTATTTAATAATTTCACCATAATATAAAGTACACATTGCAAGATATAGATCTTTAAAAATGGTATTTAAAAGCTACATAAGGGTAGAAGACAGGTCAAATTTTGGAATTGCACCAAAAATAGTGTATTAGTTCAAAAAATCTTAAATTGTAATATGTTATAATCTTATGCGTTAAATTTAATTAGAAATAAAAATTACATAAATTGGACAAATATAGAAAAAGTTATAGAGTTAAAAGTCCTGAAAGGTCACGTTGCTACTTAAGAGAAACTTTAGCTATTTACTTAAACCAACTTAATAATAAGTATTTTAACAATGTATTGATCAATTATATTTTGAAATTAGACTCTTAATTAGTTGAGAAGGAGGTGACCACTAAAAAGGATAAACAAGCTCCAAAAGTTTGAATTTTGAGTAAAGCTCAATTGAGCTTTTGTACATATTTGTATTTTAGTTCGTCACTGTGCATGTATATGCTTAATTGATAATTTTATATAATGTGGCATGATTATGAACTTGAAATGATATGTTGGGTTGTTAATATATATAAATTATTAAAAAGTGATGAATTTATGTGCTATGACATATTTAGGAATAAGGATTAAAAGGTGGTTGCGAAATGTATAATAATTGTATGTGAGGGTAATGGTATGGTTAAGAGCATGAGTGAGTTATATTGGTTTATGCTTATTTGATAAAAATCCAACATGCTAAATAACCTTGAAAATCATGTGTTATGTATATGACTTGTAATATTATGGGTTAAATTGTTGTTTTTAAAGTTTTGTGGTAAGTTGATATGAAATGTTGAGGTTTATGAACGCATTTAAGATCTAAAAATTTTAGGTATAAGCACGATTGCATAAGGTTATGAATTTAAGTTCGGCCCAGGTCTCCCCCTAAGCAAAAAAAAAAAAAATCATATATATTTATGTCTATCCTTCAAAATTTTCAAAAAAAAATTCTTTCAAAAATTTTTATTTTACCCCTCCAATTCTATTTAAATTCTCTCTTTACCCCTCCAATTATAAAATTTTGGCTTCGTCCTTATTGGTACATATGGACATATAATGCATATATTAATTTGTGATATTGGTTGGTGAGTAATGTTGAAAAGGAAATTGAGATAGCAATAATGATAATAATGTTGGTTATAATATCAAAGCCCTAATACACCTAACTTTGAACTAAAATAGTGAATAGTTTAGCATGCTAATCAGGGGAAAAAAAGTGTGCTCGGCACAATATGGCTAAAGCCGGAAATGACCCAATCTTAATGCCGGTAATGACATTATTATTTAAAAGCTAGTGATAGTACTATTATTTAAAAAGCTAGTGATAACACTATTATTTAAACAAACCGGTAATGGCGACCTTGTATTCCTATAGTTAGTTTGGACATAGGTGTTACAAGCTGGACAAGAACAAAAATATAATAATAATAGTAGTAATAATGTTATAAGTAAATTAAATAATGGTAAAATTATTGTATATATATTGATTGTGAAATAATTATTTACATATTGCATGAAACTATGTTAGTATATGAAATTTCTTTTGTGATATATGTTGTATAAAAAAATGTATATATATATAGTAAAACACTTAACAATAGAATTTGCATGGACTGAGTATGAGTGTGTATTAAGATGACAAATGCAGGTTCAATATTGGTTTATAAATCGAATACAATAAATTGATAACTTAGGCATGATTTAAACTTTGAAATGATATAAAATGTATTGAAGATGAGTTGAATTTGATTATGTAAGTGTTTTATGTGTTTTCCTTATAAAATGAAAATAAGACTAAAGTATGTTAGTATCCTTTAATTAGTCAAATATGATGGAATATCATGTAATGACATGATTTTAATTTTGTGGTTAATTGGTTGTGCAAATATAAAATGAATATTCAATATGACAAATAAATATACATGTGATGAAAATAAACAATTAATTAAAGTAACAGATGGAAACTAATTAAATTAAGATAATATATAGAAATTAATTAAATGACATAAGGAACAAAGTTAGAGTCGACTGTGTAATGTAACATGAATTTATTTATATGTATTTGGCAAAGATATAAATTATAAATACATTATGTGGTAAGTTAAATTAATAAATGAAATATATGTTGCCATAAAAATATAATATCATCATATGTATTAGTATGTTCAATCTTTTATGCTTAATGCATTACCACTGTAATACTTGACATGAAATATATGTTATACAATTGTATGACTATATAGGTATAACACTCTCTCATATAGTAGACTAACCACCACCATACAAGAGTGTGCTACACAACTATGACTTAATAAACCTTTTAAAACTATGTCTAAATAAAAACTTTTCACATATTAACTATTTTAAACTATCTCATCATGCAATATAATAAATCATATCGATTTTCTTACTTAAATCCATAATACTGTAATCATAGTCATGATTAAAATTGTCTTGGGGCTAAACACGCCCAAAATAAATCCTTATTAAATACTCCAAAATGGAAAGGAAATTAAAACTATAAAATCCTTTATTACATTATCTACAACTGCCCAAATATCAGTAAAGAATAAATAATAGAAAATAATGCATGAAGTCCGATCCAAAGGTCACAATGAATCTACTCTAACAAGTCATCGGGCTCTTCACATAATAACCTCCTATACATTTCCAAAACCTGCATGCAGTAAACTCACATGCTAAGCTACTGAAAACTTAATGGTACATATAAGTATAATAATTTTATCATACAAATCATGACATCATAAATATATAATATCTTATGATTGATCATGTTCTCATTCTAGTATTCAATTCCATCAATTTACATGGTAAGTATTTACATTCTTAACATAAGCGTACCTGGTAGTGGAAGCCATCTGCATCTTATTAAACCATAAGACATCAATCATCATAAATAATTATTTCGTTATGTATGTCAATTATGATTCATAGATCATAATATCTTTTATTTAATCGCCCAATACTCTATACTTTGACTATTTGGGTATGAGTCATGAATAAGAGCGCTCATTCAGAGCTTAAGCCACCTTATCCATTAACTGAGCTCACAGGAGCTAATAAGTCAAGTGCGCTCTCATAAGCTTGGGCCAACTTGACAAATAAATAATTGTTGCTAGCAAGAGGGACAAAAGCACTCTCATGAGATTGGGCCACCTTGCCCATAAAATAATAACCTAAAACAATCCCTACGGTATTGTAAACAACTATCAATGACATGTTATCTATCCTATAACTAGTTTAGTATAAGTATATAGGCATTTAAAGTCTATTCTATATTTGCTTAGCTATTCTAGATAACATTCATAACTTTCTATTCTCATAGCATATTCCATACACATACATAATATAACATGGTATGATTCTCATACCTTCTTTCTTGCCATGGGTTCTCCTATGTCCATAACAATTAAATATCATGAGTATTACATGTCATCTATGCTTATCTAGTATTATAAGAAGTGTTTGCATACATGGCATGCCATATAGAAACATTTAAAAACATATTTCAAAATGTTACTGCAATTATAGGCGTGACACTTAGTAGTCACGTCCGTGACTACCCTTCTGGTGGTGACTCTAGTTGTGATCCTAGTGGTGAATGCTTCTGTTCCATTCTGGAACATGAGTCATGGGCGTGACTGCCATAATCACGGGCATAACTCTATATTTTCAACTTATAATCATCTTTAAACAATATATATTCATTCCAGAATCACACACAATGGTTCTATGGTGATCTAGGTGCTACCCTACCTAACAACATACATAATTAACATACTACAACATGCTCATAACATTCCAATCCTCATAAACATGACATATTACATCTTGAATTCATAAAGCCATACATATCATCAAAGTCTCCATACTTTCATATTCACCATGTCAAGGTCATAATTGGTCGTTTCTACTATAATTGACATTCTTTCAAGATAACATGAATTTCCACAATCTCATCAAATGCCAAACAAGTTTATTAATACAATATATGATGTAAATTCTTCATATACCATTAACTATGCCATTTCCACCAATTCTAACAATCCATTATCCACATTTATCATGTACAAGTCATGATATCATCATTACTTAAATCTCATTACATCATTCAATTACATGCCAACATATAAATTATTTATCTATTATGTCATATGCAAGATTGATTATACAATCCTTTACCGTTAACTATTTTAGATTTCTTAACATATTGATATGCCTAATTAGCAATTTCATTAACTAATTGAATCACAAGCCATATTATCACCATTAACTCATAGTCATACTCACACATAGTGTAAATTGGTTTCCTCTCATATGTTTAAACACACTAAATCATTCCACAACAACCTTATAATCATTCATACATCATCAATTCATCATTCAACATGCAATTAAGAGCGAATCACTATACGTATATGTACAGACCTGAAAATGGAGCTATAAAACCTTTACTAGCGCTTTCTCATGCATTAGTGACGTCACCACTATTACCTTCCTTGCCTAATACGAATATAATAACAAAATACAACATTAAATTATATCTCATTGAAGTTCTATAAATAACAAAGCAAAACCCTCAAATCTGTGATTTCTGGAACTAGGTGGAGACCTTTAATATGGTTTTACTGAATAAATATGTAAGGAAAGACCCTTAAAAGGGTAAAACTCATTAAATCTTACCTCGAACGACTGAAACTGAAGTGGAAATTGAAGGATTTTCAACCTCCACTTGCTGCCCTCTTTGAATATCCATAACTATGGCTAACACCCTTGCTTCTCTTGTTATATCTAGTTTTAACTTTGTATTTAATGTTTCTAACTCTAAAAATAGAGGAAAAATGGTGGAGAATTGATGGAAAATGGTCTATAATGTCTGAAGAATTGGGGCTAGGGTTTGGGTTCTTTTTCCTTTCTTTTTCAATTGAAAAATGTGACTTTTATATATCTGTCAGGGCTGTCACGCCCATGACACCTTGAGTCACGGCTGTACACTCAACAGTGATGCTAAAATGCCTCACCACAATGGTCACGCCCACGACTCCAAGGGTCACTGTCGTGACCCTCTCACATACCCTTTTTTTCATCACTTTTCATCTATACTATATGATACCTAAGTGATTATATTTCAAAGAATTATAAGCCTTAAGTAGAGGGCTTTACAATGGGAGAATTTAAATGCTTATATGTATCACTAAGCTAAAGATAACTTAGCATTGGTTTCTCTCACGTAGGAATTGAAGCTTGTAGATATTAGTCTTTAAAGTTAATCAAGAAAAGTCTGAGCCTATATCAGATGAGACACTAAAGTTCCGGTTATTGGGGTCGGTTACTTTGTACTTTTATTTTTATTTCAATCATGCATATGAGTTTAGATAATATATATTGTTTACATATTAAGAGTATATTTCATAAATGAAAATATTTAAAATGTGAATGCTAGTTATAACATATAATATGTATGTGTACGAGATATTGTAAGAAAGAAATTAAAAATGCATGCCTAATCTGATATAAGCAACTAAATAGAATAATAAAAAAATGAAAAAAAATTTAATTCGGACAGGATCACTTAGTCGGTTATGTGGCATTTCACTTATATAATGAGATTATTCCTATTATATAGGTGGGGTATCACTTTACTATAGGTTCATTATCTATAAATTATATTATGGATTAAAAAACAATTAAAAAAAGTAATATAATATTCATTAAATTGAATACATAATACATCTTCTTCAAAAAAATTCAATTGATTCATACCTACAGATAGGAGTGTTTGTGGATAAGATTGATGTGGCTTAGATATAACATTCAATTCAATCCAAAATATGCAGATTGACAATTTTTCCATCCAACCCAATCCACGACTATACAAAAATCAACACAATCCAAACCAAAATTGTATATTGGATTAGTTTGAGGTTTAATTCTACATTCTTTTTTTTAATAATAATAATAATAATAATATCTTATACACAAACATCCATAATATCTCACAAACCATTAGTTCGTTACGTAAGTCATAAAGTACTTAATAAAAATCCATACTATAAAAATTACAATGAAATTTTTCTCAGAAAGAAAATAAAGCAACAAATTATAATCAAATTTCCATTGAAAATCAATAGCACAAAGAATTTAACATAACCGACAATAGAAATAAGTACAAAAAATTCAATATTTTTTAAAGTTCAATTAAACATAAAAATAGTAGAAATGTCATTTACTTATTTTATCAGTCACCATCATCATCTTCTTCAACTTCATTATTACTTATGATAATTGTAATATATAAAACTATAAATATTTAATATATATACATTTGGCAATAGTAGTCTATATTTGAAAATTTTCTAAATTGTTCTAGTAGATATATAAAAAAAATATTATTTTAATTATATTAATTAAAATTTTATAATAATTATATTTATAAAATAGAGGAATTATGCATTTATAAATAATTTACTAACTTTATAATTATGTAATATATTTTTATATAAATAAATATAAATTATCATTTTTAATAAAATGATAATAAACGTAGAAAATTTGTGATTTCAATGTTGCATCATGGATATAAAAAAATTAGATATACAAGGGTTATACGGATTGCGGATCAATTTGCGGATTGTAATATAAAAAATTCAACCTAATTCACAAAATGTAGTTTGAAAAAAATACAGTCCAACTCAATCAACTATATTTTTTAAACAATGGTTTTGGTTTGGGTTGGTTAAGATTAGTGCGGTTTGGACGGATTCGGCAGTTTCTGAATACCCCTATATATATATATATATATCCATTAAATTAAATGCACAAGAGAAATTAAATAAACTTTTACTAATAAGCTAATGAAGTTTTATTGATAAACTAATGAATCTTTATTTTATTTTTAATAGATCTACAATTTTATAACAAACGAACATGTCTTGATAAAGTAATAAATCTTTATAGTTTAATGATAATGAACCTATAATTTACAAAAAATAAATATATATTAATAAATTAATTAACTTTTATTTTATTTGTAATGAATCTATAGTTTTATAACAAAAATATTTTTCAATAGACTAATAAACATACCTACAACGGATGATAAATATTTACAAAATTGTCAATACCTCTCATACATATAAAGGGTGATCTACAATACTACATGGACCAAGTCCATGATATATCAATTCAATCCTCACTCCTTTCCATGAATGACTAGGATGGCCATGGGTCATCAAGGGCCCATATCACACATTGAGCAATAGTAAGAGAAATTTACACAATCCACCGAAAGTAAAATTTTTCTTTTCAATTATGTAGGCAAAAATTATGTATTTTCAATTCTATTTTTTGCATTTTTATTTTTACTAATTTTTTATTTTTTTCAAATATTAGATTTTATTGTGTATTTAATATAATTTTCATTTAATTAAGACATAAAATGATTATTTTTCACATTTTAAATATAGATTAATAATTTATTAACTTGCATGATTATTAGTAATTTTTATGCATGCATTTATTAATTTTTAACCATTGCTTAATTAATTTAATTAGCAAAAAATATGTAAAATTAAATTAAATTAACTTAATTGCTAAAGTAAACCTTGAACAACCCTTAATTGAAAAAAAAATGTAAACTTATATTTAATTAACTTAATTAAGGTTATTTACTTCGGTAAATCTTGGGTAGATCTTTGATAATTTTTAATTGAGATATTGACTTGATATAGGATAAAATTTGAGCAAATATTAGATAAATCTTATATAACTTCAACTTTAATTAATTTTGTTGCAAATATTAGGTAAATTTCATGTATAACTAGAGTAAATTTTAAGTAAATCTTTGATAAATCTTTTACAACTTCAATTTTTATTAACTTTGTGGTAAATCTTAGTAAACTTTGGCTAAATTTTGGGTAAAATTTCGGTAAATTTTAGGTAAATTTTGAGTAATTTTTGAATAAATCTTGAGTAAACATTGTGTAATTTTAATTTTTATTAATTTTCTGGTAAATCTTGGATATAACTTGAGTAAACTTTAAGTAAATTTTTGATAAATTTTTTGTAATTTTAATTTTTATTAATTTGTTAGGTAAATATTGGGTAAACGTTAGGTAAATATTGGGTAAACGTTATGTAAATATTGTGTAAACCTTTGGCCACCAATTGTTCTTATGCATGCATTTATTTATTTTTTAATTAACTTAATTAGCAAATGAAGTATGTAAATTTATATTTAATTAACTTAGTTACCAAAGTAAACTTTGGGTAAACTTTAATTACCAAATGAAATATGTAAATTTGTATGTAATTAGCTTAATTAAGATTATTTACTTTGATAAAATTTTGGCTAGATATTTAGTAAACTTTGGGTTTTGGACAAACCTTTAGTAAACATCTAGTAAATATTTGGTAAAATTTTTTGTAAATATTGGGTAAATCTCTGATAAAATTTGGATAAATTTTAAGTAAACATTAGGTAATTTTTGGAAAAACCTTGGTAAATTTTGAGTAAATCTTGTATAATTTCAACTTTCATTAATTTTCTTATAAAGATAGGGTATTACTTGAGTAAACCATAAGTAAATCTTTGATAAACTTTTGTAACTTCAATTTTTATTAATTTTGTGGTAAAACTTATGTGAATATTTGGTAAACTTTGGGTAAATCTCAAGTAAACATTTGATAAGTTTTGATAAATATTGAGTAAATATTGTGTAATTTCAACTTTCATTAATTTTTTTATAAACCATGGTTTATAATTTGAGTAAACATTATAAGTAAATCTTTGATAAATATTTTTTAACTCTAATTTTCATTAATTTTGTAGTAGACTTTGGGAAAATCTTAAGTAAATATCAAGTAAATCTTGGGTAATTTCTGGACAAATCTTGATATAACTTGAATAAATTTTAAATAAATTTTTAATAAACTTTTTGTAACTAAAATTTTCATTAATTTTGTAATAAACTTTGGGTAAACATTGGGTAATTGTTAGATAAACCTTAGTAAATATTGAGTAAACCTTGTGTAACTTCAACTTTCATTAATTTTCTGGTAATCGTTGGGTAAATATTAAGTATAACTAGAGTAAATTTTTAATAAAACTTTTGTAATTTTAATTTTCATTAATTTTATGGTAAATCTTGAGTAAATTTCGGACAAACCTTAATTTTCAGTATTTTCGTAAATATTTTCAGAACATATTTGAAAAAAACATTAGCAAACTTAGTATTTTGAAACAAACTTTAAGTAGTAATATTTTTATAAATGTGTTGATATTTTTTTTCATTTTTGTAAAATTCTCTATGTTAATTGGGTTTGGCCCAAATTGTTTTCTCATAGTTGTTATATTGTGCACCTGAGTGCACAGTATTAAGTGCTTCAAATGGTAAAAGTTAAAAATCGTTAACTTTTCTATAAATTTATTATTTAATAATTGTAGATATATTATTTTAATAACTATATTCATTATTTAATAACTATAGATACATTATTTATTTTTATGAATCAGTTTAATCTTTTTTTATATTTGATTATTTGCTTACCACATTTAGATTCATTATTTAATATTATAAATCCATTATTTTATAAATATATATTCATTATTTGTTTCATCTTTTCTTATGTGTTTGATTATTTGTTTACTATATTCAAATTCATTATTTAATAACTGTAGATATATTATTTTATAACTGTAAAATCATTATTTGATTTAATGAATTTCTTTCATCTTTTCATTTATGTTTGATTATTTGTTTAATAGTCAATAATATTATTATTTAATGACTATAGATACATTATTTTTAATTGTATATGTTTTTATAAATTTTTTCATTTTTTCATCTATATTTGATTATTACCTGAATTCTCACAAATAGTATTCTCAAATGAAATATGTTTATCTATTTGCAATCGAACAAAGAATTACAAAAAATAAATTAAACAACATGAACAAAATAAGTAAGAAAATCTTGATAAAAAATGGAAAGATGAGCTGATATAGAGCAACAAACAAAATAAGTAAAAAAAAAACATAAAAAATTGCCAAAAATAAAGAGTTAAGAGAAACAACAGTTAAATTAAAAAAACTATCATTATTAAAATAATGTATTTACAATTATTAAATAATGTATATAAAAAAATTAGCATGTGTGAACTCACTTGGAGCACTAAATATTATACACTCAGGTGCATAATATAATTTGCTGTTTTCTCCGCTTCTTATTTTCTACTTTGTAGTGATGAAAATTTCTCCAACGCAGATTTATATTAATATATTTGTATTTATTTGTGTATATGTTTTCATGAACTTTATATTAACAAATTTCTCCAACTGTGTATGTTTTTATGAATTTTTTTTTATTTTTTCATTTATATTTGATTATTAACTGAATTCTCACAAATCAAACTCTTACAAATCGAATTCTTAAATGAAATATGTCAATCCATTTGCAATTAAATAAAGAATAACAAAAAAATAAATCAAATAATATAAACAAAATAAGTAAGAAAATCTTGACAAAAAAAATGAAAAGATGGGCTGATCAACAACAACAAATAAAATAAGTAAAAAAAAAACAAACATAAAAAACTATCGAAAATAAAGAATTGGGAGAAATAATTATTAAATTCAAAAAAACTACCATTATTAAAATAATATATATATAAAAAATTGGCATATGTAAATTCACTCAGAGCACCTAACACTATATACTCAAATGCATAATATAATTTGCCGTTTTCTCCTTTTCTTACTTTCTACTTTGTAGTGATGAAAATTTCTCCAACATATTTATATTAACATATTTATATTTATTTGTGTATAATAGCAAATATCATACAAATATATCTATATATATTTATAAATATGAAATTTTGTAAGATATTTAGGTAGAAAAATATTATTAAAAAAGAAATCGTATTCTTTATAATAACTCATTAAATAAAAATAAAATATAACATCCATAAATCAAGTCAATCATATCAAATTATGAAGCAATTTTTAACTGCTTCTCCTCGGAACCAACTATTTATTTATATGTTTTAAAAAAAAAAAAACTACCTTGTAAAACAAGAAATTCAAACAAACAAAAACAAAATCAAAATTTTCTTTTTTATGATACAAAAGGTCTAACTGGAAATTCTAACTCATAATCTTACAGCCATAATCACTGGGCCAATAAAAATTTTCTTCCAACACATCAACTGTACAAAAAATTCTGTAGAATTAAGTTTCTCACCTTGATTTTTGAAGCTAAATTTCCACCACAGTTCTGTTCTCTTTGCCCACTCATATTTCTACTATGTACAGAGCTGAAAATATGCTGCAATTAAGCAACATGAACATCCAAAAACAAGACTACAAATTTACTGCAAAAATTACAATGTCGAATGTTAACTTAGCAGAGGCTTCCTTGGATCGAACTCACTTTCCTTTGCCTCCTCATTGTCCATGTGAGTTTCTTTGCCCTTAGCCCACAGCACAAAGTATAAACCTACAAACATTAGGATCATGCCTGCAAGGCTGCAATATGCCAAAAAATCGATACATTAATTTCACTGGTTTGCATAAACCGTCAGAAGATTCGAACGCGAGACCTGACAGTTCTAGCAATCAGACTAGTATTATTAAGCTAAAGTTTATCGGTTTTTATAAAACATACTTTAACCATTTTATATTCTGAAACAAAGAAATATAACTAGAATTATGGGTTATGCACCTTCCGATTTTCATAGTGTCGCCTAAGGTAATTATGGAGAGAACAACAGAGATAACAGTAGCAATGGGGCTGAACATGGAGACTAGAACAGGACCCCTTTTCTTCATTGCCCATCCATTGAAGCTTACACAAGCTCCACCCACTGCACCCGCCTGTGTTTTTTTCCCAAGCATTATGAAATATGCATAATATAATAATTCACTAGTGTGCATGGTTAATTACCACTAACGTATAGCCAACTAGGTTTGCAAGACCCCTTGGAGGCCAAGGAATCTCAAACTTAGAATCTTGAATGCACTGAACTATTGCTGTTATAACCACACCAATCAAGGACGTTATTGCACACAGGGATGTTGGTGCAGGAAAATCTCCCAAAGTTGCGGCCTGTAAGAAGGTCATAAGTATACAATTAAGATAAATATAAGAAAATTTTTTGTACAGACTGAATTTATGTAGACCAAACCTATACGCTCTCATTGGTTTGGCTTATATAAACTCAGTATACACAAGAATTTTCTATATTTATAACATTTAACAGAATGAAAGCAATTCACCTGCAATACAACATTGCTTGAAAGAACAAAAACAGCAGCCATGAGATAGAAGCACCCAATCATCTTTTGCTTGTCAAAAGCAACATCCATTTCAGCTGTTTTAGAACTGTGGATTAGGCTCATTGTGAGAGCACCCACTACACATAGTAATGTCCCTAATATCTTCACTTTGCTGTATATGCAACTTAGCCTTACTTTCTCTAACCTGCATATATTCATATATATATATGGCCATTAATTGAGATAATATATAAATTATTGATTCCTAATCATTCATATATTCAAAAATAAAATTGAAGAAATTCAAATATTATACCTTACTGTCCATGCAATGAGGAAAATAAGTCCTGGAGTGAGGTTTGGCATTGCTGTTGCTAGTGCTGGTGAGGTTAGCTTAATCCCCTTTAAGAAAAAGGATTGGAATAAAGTCACCCTGCAGCCAAGTTCAAAAAGGAGAAGAATGTGAATCTGTTTGCCAGTTCTTCAAAATTTAAACACTTGTACTTAGACATTTTTTTAAATAATGTAATACATTTTAATATTTAAAAATTTATTGCAGTAATAGTATTTTAAGAATTCAATTAAAGAATTAATTGAGGCCGAATTAACCATCCATTGCTAAAATGAAAATTAAAGAAATTTCTTTATTTGTATTGGAAACTCATATTATGGATTGGTCTCCTCCTGAATTGCATATGTAATTCTTACATAATAAATAGCAAAATTGAAAATATTTGATTACCAGTAATTTGTTTTTATGAGTTTAAATCACCTATTTACACTAATTAACAAAATTTCATACCTAAGAAAATACTAATAACAAGAAAAAATAAGAACCATCTCCCAATCCTTAATAACCCTTTAAAAAAAATGCAAATTCTACCAATCCATAGTGGTTTTTTTTTCGCATTTACCAACCATGAAATCAAGAAAGATAAAAGCATCCAAATAAAGAAAATTTGATTACCCAAAAAAAGAGATCAAAACCAGCTGCATCATCAACTTCATAGTAAGTTCCTTAGGCCATTTTCTTCTGCAAAATGAACATAAGTCAAAGTTCAACATTTTTCGTACATATACAGAAAGAGAGAGAGAGAGAGATTCAATGAATACCTTTCAAAATAAACGGCAAATGGAGAGGTGAGGAGGAAGGTAGAAAAAGTAGTGAAAATAACAATGATATAAGGTGGATAACCAAGAGACATTAAATAACTCAATAAAACTGAGTTTCCTGCATATACAAATTGCACCACTATCAATCCCCCTACTATCTTCAAATCTTCAACCATCTCCCTTCTTCAACCTCAACTCCTCAACCCACCAATTCAATTACTCCCAACTCTGATTTTCTCTTCCCTTTCTGCTTTTCCTTCAAATGGGTAATCCAAAAAAGTTAACAAAATTAAAACTTTGATTCTCCCTCTCTCTATCTCATCACTTGAATGGTTTTGAAAACCCACAACCATTAGTGACGATAAACACCCAGCAGATTCTGCTGCTTATTCCTTTTAAGGGGGTTTTTTTTTTTCTGAAAAGGAAAAATTAATGAAAATGATGATTAAAACGTTAATAGTATTAATTGTGAGTCAGTCATTGTTTGGTACAGAGCTAATCTTCATAAATGAAAAGGCTTTTCTCTACCAGTCTTTCTGCCCTGGTTCTTCGCTAGAAAGAGAACATCTGTTTGTCTTTTTTAAGCTATTGTTTGTTTTCTTGAGAAATGGGCTTAAACTTTTCCTTGCATCCCTCCCTCTGGCTCTTACTATATTTTCTCAATTACATTTTTTTCTCTAGAATCTAGATTATTTTTTATCCCTTTTTCTGTATCTTATCTATTTTGCCTATTTTTATTTTAAAAAAATATATTTATTATCGGTAATTTGACATAATATATTAATATCTTCTAATATTTGAAAAATATATTATTTGTCTTTACATAATTTGACATAATATACTAATACTCTTAAAATTTAAAAACTATACTATTTACTTCCCCTGAGATTTTGATATACTACACTAATATTCTTTGCAAGTTTGATTTACTGTACTAATATATAATATTCCTATAAGCAAAAAAAACATTTTTTATTACTAGTGCATTATATTAATTTATACAGAGTAAATAGTACAGTAGGTAAATAATATATTTTTTAAACTTCAAAAGTATTAATATATTATATCAAAATACATAGAATAAATAATAATTTTTTTATTTTTCTTTCTTTTTCACCGAAAAACTTTCAAAAAAATAGACATTTTTATTTTAATATAAATTGAATTTTTTTATGATAAAATACATTCAAAAATTAAGAAATGATAATTTACATTTATGATTAAATATATTGTAAGAATATAATAATAAGATATTAATAAATTAATTATATTTCTATAAAATATGCTATAATTTAAGATATACAACATATTATAAAAAGTGAATCTATGTTTAGCACGCCCACGGACTCTCTATCTGCTCCGTTTCTATGCAAAGGTCTCTCTTGAAGGGACTGCGAGAAAAGCAAGATCATCCATATAAGCTCCTACTATCCAACCATTTTAGCGCCGACATTTCTGCAGAAAACAACTATGTCGATGAAAGCAATCGAAGCATTGAATCTTGGTCCACTATCGTTCCGATGCTGGCCCATGGCGGACCCAGTAGGGAACTGGCCTTGTACAAAGCCTCTGATTTGTTCAACTCTGCCAACCAACCTGATGGCTACTCTCTGGTTCACATGCTTCGAGCTTCTACGGACTTTGGCTTCGAGTCTTATGGCCGACAGCTACACAGCTACATTTTAAAATCTGGGTTTTGCGCTGATGTTGTCATCTCCACTAGTTTGATTAGATTTTATAAAATGGCGGAATCGACTAATGATGCCCACAAACTGTTTGTTGAAATTCCTCAACCTAATGTAGTTTCTTGGAATACCTTGATTTCTGCCTACTTGCGTTCTGGGCAGTTTAGGAGAGCGTTGAATTTGTTTCTCCAACTGGAGACATCTGATACTAGTCCAGATTCGTACTCATTCACTGCGGCTTTATCTGCTTGTGGTCAGATTAGTATGTTGCAGCTTGGCAAGTCAATTCACTGCAGGATTCTGAAATATGGCCTGGGATGTGATGTTTTTGTTGGGAATTGTTTAATTGATATGTATGGGAAATGTGCTTCTGTTGAGGAGGCGATACGCGTTTTCAATGAAGTGATTAATAAGGACATTATCTCTTGGAATTCAGTCATATCAGCAAGTGCTAGAAACGCAAGACTTGAATTGGCATACAGTTTTTTCTACAAGTTACCTCAGCCTGACACTATCTCGTATAATGAAATGATTCATGGCATTGCTCAATTTGGCAATATAGAGGATGCGGTTGAGATTTTGTTTAGCATGCCCAACCCAAATTCGTCTTCTTGGAATTCGATCATAACTGCATACGTGAACAGAAATCAAGTACAGAAAGCATTGTACTATTTTGCTCAAATGCATTCAAGCGATATTGAAATGGACAAGTATACTTATTCAGTTCTTTTGAGTGGTGTTGCTAGTGTTGCTGCTTTGAAATGGGGAATGCTAATCCATTGTTGTGCAATAAAAGGGGGTCTGAATACATCTGTAGTTGTAGGGAGTGCTCTTATTGACATGTACTTTAAATGTGGGCAAGTGAAGAATGCTGAATCAATATTTCAATCATTACCTAGAAAAAATTTGATAACATGGAACACAATGATCTCAGGCTATGGCCACAATGGTGATTCATGTAATGTTATCCATCTTTTTGAGGAGCTGAAAATGGAGGATGATTTGAAGCCTGACTGGATTACCTTTCTTAATGTTATCGCTGCATGTTCCGAGGCAGAGGTGCCATTACAGAAGGCAATTCAGTATTTTGAATCAATGATCAATAATTATGGGATTGAACCAACTGTCGAGCACTGCTGTTCAATGATTCGGCTTATGGGACAGAGAGGGGAGGTGTGGCAGGCAACAAGGATGATATATGAACTAACATTTGGGTCATATGGGGTAGTTTGGAGGGCTTTGCTTGGTGCTTGTGGAAGCTGTAAGAATTTGAAGGTTGCAAACATTGCAGCAGCAAAGGTTATTGAATTGGAGGGGGATGATGATTACCTTTATGTCATGATGTCTAACATATTTGCATCCAACGGTAGATGGAGAGATGTGAGCAAAGTGAGAAAGATCATGCATGACAGAGGAGTGAGAAAAGAAGTTGGCTGTAGTTGGATTGAGGTGGAAAGGACTGGTCCATAGTCATCCTTGTTGATCAAGAACATTATCGGCAACCATGGACTGCAACGTCGGTCAGATGTACAGATGCCAACTGCATTTTAGAGTTTGATATATATATTGCTGCCGACTTAATTGTTAATCATCCTCTTCAAATGCTAAAAGTGATGAATCCTAATTCTGAACTGAAAAGGAAAACTCTTTTTCCTTTACTAACAAGGATTCCCCTAATTAAGAGCCAACTCTCTCTATATATATCTCTACTTGTTCACTTCAGAAACTCATCAAAAATATATTCCAACACATTCACTTAGAGCATTAGTTTACAGTGATCGAGCCATGGCATTCCTTAAGGCAAACCTAGTGATTTTCATGCTGATGATGGCTGTTTGTGGCGTCTCTAAGGCTGCTGTGTATGAAGTCGGCGGTTCTACAGGTTGGACTAGTATGGGTGATGTTGATTACCAAAATTGGGCTATTGATAAAAACTTCCATATAGGCGATATTCTTGTTTTCGATTACAACAATCAATTCCACAACGTCAAGCAAGTGAATCATCAGGATTATGAATCTTGCAATGCAACTTCTCCTATTGCCACCTACATTAATGGATCCGATACCATTACTCTTGACAATGAAGGTCACTTCTATTTTATATGTGGGTACCCTGGCCATTGTCAATTAGGCCAAAAGGTTGATATCTTAGTCGTGTCATCTTCTCCTTCTCCATCTCCTTCCATTTCTGTTCTTGGATTATCGCCATTGGTATCGGCCGCCTCTTCCTGTCTCTTTTCCAGTATTCATTTGGCTTTTGTGATCCTGCCATGGATTTTTACTTGAAGCTCTGCCCCTAAGCTGCTTTTTTTTCTTTTCCTTTTTGGTCCTTAGAAAGATGATGTATCAAGCTCTTTTAATTAATTCTTTATTTTCTTTAATCTAGAATGGTTCGTTAATATTATTTTTCCAATGCGGCAACTGATCTTGTAATGTTTGTTCCTTTTCAATGGAGAAGAAAATATTGATGAAATTTAAATTTATTCATCCTAAATCACACCACACCCCAAATTCTCCCGTCTGTATTGCGGGTTATCCTTGAAAGATTCACATAGACAAATCACACCGAGCTCAAAGATTCACCAACAAAATAATATTATTTCATGCACCAGTTTATATGATCTAACGCTCTAATTCAAAATGCGAAAAATAAAATTTAATAGATTCTCATCTTCTTCCCTAATCAGTTCTTTTGCTGTTGATCTTCTACTAATACAGTTCTACCTACAATAATACATTGTTAAAATAAGCTTGAGAAAACGTTTTCAGAGAATAATAAGCTAAACCTTTTCCCTAATTTAAGCATTTATTGACAGCGAAAAATAATGGCATCTAGTTGTTACATCTCAGAATAAACGTCCTGCGTTATCAAGAATCAAAATCAGCTTCCCTGCTCTAAAAGTTCAGCAGCATTTATAAATTGACAAAACTCTTCACAATAGAAAAGCTACCAGGCGGCTTCTTTCCCACTCATGTGCAGATAATATCCGATCACAATGATTTTCTCCTAACAGATCACCTTGGAACTGACAGACCAAGCTCTGAAACGATCAACAAATGCAAATAATGGATCAGATAACAGAAAAGTGGAAATGTACTCCATGAATCTAAAATACAGATAGCTATCTGCGCTCCCCTATAAATTAACAACAGATTTCGTTCTGTCTCTAGTCTCAACCAATGTGGTAAAATCTGAGCGTACTTTTTAACAATTTCTGATCAATGGCAATGTCACCAAAAATCACAATAAGGGGTTTGGATAAGTTCCATCAATGTTTTAAAGGCATGTTCAAAAGCAAAGCAATGAATATCATCTAGAGGAATTTTGCACATGGTTTCAAGTTATAGACTGTACAGTTGATGACAGAACCAACCTCCAAATACAGCACACATGTTTCACGTACCATCAATTCCATCTGGGAAAAGGAGCATTAAGTCACCATGCTATTCTCAATTACTAATAAATATATCACTTGACGTAATGTTCAAGTACAAAATATTTGTAATTTAAGGAAAAGAGCTACATTGTTGCTGCAGAAATCTATTGTCCCACTTTCCTCCTATTCTTATTATTCTTATTTATGTTTCAAAGCATAGTCAAGTTACATTGTTTCCACCACGTAGTCCAAATTGTCAAATATTGAGATGTCCACGACCATAAAAGGGGGCCAAGAAATTGACACAAAAAAGTTTCAGCAATTGAAGGATGAAAATCATCCTATTTTCATAATCAATTAAATTCCAAAGGCTCAAAAACATTTCAGGGTCAGTAAAAGTATCGAGGTTAAACCCATATCACAAAAATTTAGGAACCAAAATATAACATCACATCACAGCAGTGTAATACATCTTATACTTTCACTTCCCTTGAAGCAAAATCATTTTTCACAAAAATCCCTCATGTGTTTATATTTTGAGGATCAACTCAAAAATCTCAAAACAAACTAAAGTTCTGCAGTCAGATGGCATATAAATTAATGGCAACAGTAAAAGAAAAATCCTATTCTGATATGACCAAACATTTTAAAATGACTAAGAAAGCACTTATATTTCATACTTGATACAGTGGCAGTGGGCCATAATTGACTGGTCCCCTGTTTATTTCATTTGAAATTATGTGCCTGCAGGAACCAAATATTCCAGTCAGCTGGTATTAAACCTGACTAAAACTCAACTCCCAGCTCGGTAACTTAGTCAATTATTTCAACTTTTAACTCAATTAGGGTTCTCCTTTTAAAGGTCTTATATTTGCTCTTTTTATAAATTTATACTCAACAAATAGTATAAAGAAAAAAATACTGAAATTGAAATAGTAGAAAAAAGACAAAACTTATGAATATTATTATTGTGATAAACAGTTCGATGAGGAAAATAATAAATAATAATCCCCACCCTGAAAATGATAAATTATCCTAAGTAAAAAGAACGGTGAAATTTTGTGTCTTCTCTTTTTTTGCAAACAAAAAAGTACCGTTTTTATAATTCAGTAGACAAAAGAATTCTTCATTCTACATATGATAAAAGCAAAAGGGGGTCTGTTTAATATTGATTAGTTCAAAACATTAAAAAAGAACAAATGGAAATCTTTATATATCTTCTGTATCTTTATATATTTATACTTTTATATTTATAGTTATATATATATTTTTTTTATTTTTTATATTTTATATATATTCTATCTATATATATTTTATATATATTATATCTATTAGAATTCTATCTATATTTTTTATCCATAAAATAGGGGAACCATATAATATCTATCAAAGATAAAACTATATAAAGAACCTTAGCTTAGTTGATGCTAATTTCTAATATCCTGATTAAAAATGTTGAATGGTATATATAACCTCGCATTACTTAACAAGTACAGAAACAATCATACATCACATTACAAAGTATCCAACTCAAAATTTTCTATTATGCCATCCACTATTACCATTATCACATTAACCCTTGCTATATTAATGATTCCCCCCCCCCTGAATTCGACTAACAAAAAAAAAGGAAGTATTCAATTCAATCAGGCAAATTAAGCACTTTTGAACAAGTAAACGAGCAAATTCAATCAAAGAAAGTAACAACTGAGCATTCGGAATAAAAAACCACAGGAATCAAAGGCCTAGTGGGGCAGATAAGGAGAAGCAAAAAAAGCTACTCACACACTAAAACATTTTTAGAGCAATAAAAGCTATTAGGGGTCGGGAGAGGTGCAGCAGAGTGTACCCTGAGAAAGCGCTCGGCAGCTCCTCGATGTCGTGCTCAAGCATGAAGTCATCCTGGCCAACGCCACCGCGCTATGCAGCGGCAGCAGCGACAGCGCGCATCCCAGCTCCGATGGAGCCCTTCAAAAACATAAATTTCTATTCATATACATAAAATTGAAGTACATGTAAGCGAACACGTACACAGATACGCATGTATATGTATATACCTGGAAGAGAATGTGGAACGACGAGGAATGGAAGAAGAAGGGGAAGGAAAACGAGAAGAGGACGAGAAAGAAGAAGAAGAAGTGGGAGATCTGCCGATAGGAGATTTTGGAGCGTTAGATCTGATAGTGGATTTAATGGACGATAAGCATGATCTGGATACCAATCTGCAGCAAGAATAAGCCATGATTGATGCTGAACAGAGATAGAAAGGAGATATTAGCAGAAATGCTTTTACGGCGGTGAGGGTTTAGGGGTGTTGTTATTTTTTTAAGAGGAAAAAAGGAGAGGAAAGTCGGAACAAAATAACGAATCAAATACCCAAATTTTTAATTAATTAACAAATTTAGAGCAAATTATATAGAAAAATTGAAGATTAAAATTTAAAAAATATAGAAAATTACGTTCAAATCACTAAAATTGTGAGAGCGAATTATATCATGATCATAATTAATCAAAATTTAATTTCTTTAACTATCGAATTAAATAACATAAAATTTTCAATTCAGCAAATTCATCTGTGACATATTAGATTGTGAAGTACAACAATATCATACTGATGAGCAGCACAATATTACACTAAGAAGTAGCACAACACTGACAGCTTTGCAGGTGTCCCTTGGGTTGAAAGATTCAAAACATATATTTCTAACACTTCTCCTTGGGAGTTGGAAACATGAAAATACTTTTTTCCAACATTTCTCCTTGTTTGAGAGCTTGAAACACGAAACTTAATTTTTGACTTTCTTATCCTCTTCACTTTGTGAGTCTTCAATTGAACTAGTGTAAGATTAGTTAAAAGCGCAGAAATTTCATAATATGTCTCCAGCCACACTGACCATATATGAGATTCAAACTCTACAGATAGACATTTCTCTTTATCAACTTCCCAAAGTTCTTGAATTATTGTAGGATTAGCTGAAAGCACATGATTTTCATAATCCTTTTTATTAGTTTTCTAAAGGTTTAGGGCATCTAAATAAGTTTTCAGGCACATTGCCCATATTTAGGATTCAGACTCTATGGATAGACATGTTCTTCAAGAAAAATGATTTGATATCAATTGTTGTTATTTTTTTAAGAGAAAAAAGGGAGAGGAAAAGAAGAACAAAATGAAAGAATGAAATACTCAAATTCTTAATTAATCAACAAATTTACAGCAACTTATATAGAAAAATTAAAGATTAAATTACTAAGATTAAGGTCCGAAAAATATGGAGAATCACATTCAAATCACTGAAATCATGGAAACAAATCATGTCGTGATCATAATTAATCAAAATCTAATCTATCTAAATAAGAAATTAAATAACATAAAATATTCAACCTAACGATCGATATGTGATATATTACACTGAACACAGCGGTATCACACTGAAGAGCAGCACATCAGCATCACTAAGGAGCAATACAATACCAGTAGTTTGTACGTATCCATTGATTGACAGATTCAAAACACATCTTTCTAACAAGGGATTGAAAGAAATATTGGGTCGGATTTGGGCAAACGATAACTATTTATGGGTTCACTTCTGGGCCTTAATTAATTGAATTTTAATTTTACAACTTAATTTATTTATTTACTTAAGATTTTAGTTAAGATATTTATGAATATTTAGTCAATTAGTTAAATAAAAATAAAGTGGAATGTATATATAAGAAATTTAAATTGTAGAACCTCATTTTCTTTTTAAATTTTTTTAACTACTTAGTTTTAGAGCATCTCCAATAGTTTTCGTATTTCCCTCCTTACTAAATTTAAGGAGTTTTATGTCTTCCAATAATCTCTCTATCTTTTTTCTTACTTATTCCACTCTCTAATATTTACATGCATTCTCATCATATTTAGAGCATCCCCAACAACTCCCTATCTTACTCCATATTATATTGTAAAAAATTATTATTCTATTTTAATTTGTCTTGAAAATTGTGTGTACTATAACAATATTCCTTATTTCACTTTTTATTTTAAATTTTATTCATAAAACTATCTTAAAAAAATGAAGAGAAAGAGTAAGAGAAAAAAAAAGGAAAGAGAGAAAAAAACAAAAGAGAGAAAAAATAAATAATAAAATATTATGTAGGAGCTTAGTAACTATTAAATTTGATGAGAAAGAATGTAAATTTTAAAAAGTGAGATAGAGAGACTGTTGAAAAGAATAAAACTTCTTAAATTTAGGTAAGAAGAGAAATAAAGAGGCTCTTAGGGATGCTCAACAATGCTCCCTATATATCTTACTCCCTATTATATTATAAAAAATTCACTTCCTATTTTAACTTGTCTTGAAAATTGTATGCACTTCAACAATACTTCTTATCTCACGTTCTATTTTAAATTTTTATTAATAAAACTATCTAAAAAAGTGAAAAGAGAGAGTAAGAGACAAAAAATAGAAGGAAAAAAAGAGAAAATTACAAAAGAGAGGAAAAAGAAATAAAAAATATTATTTAGGAGTTCTTAATGGTTCTTAAATTTGAGAAAAGAGAATGTAAATTTTAGAGAGTAAGATAGGTAAGAAGAAAGATAAGGAGGCTATTTGAAAACATAAAATTTCCTAAATTTAGGTAAAGAGAAAAATAAGTAGGCTGTTAGAGATGCTCTTAAGAGCCACAACTAAGTAAAAAAAAAATTTTTCCTCTCTTTCTTATGAATGGCAATTTCCCCCCGATCCCGCCCCCGAATAGGACGGATTTTTTCTCCTATTCTATACCTCGACCCCAACTCTAGCTTGATAATTTTATTTATATTTATATATATTCATACATATAACATAATTAATAAATTTAAAAATAATAAAATAAGAATATAACATTTATTTAAAGTAAAAAAATATTTTTATTTAAAAAATTATATAATTAATTAAAATAATAAAAATAAAAAATAATTTTAAATATTGAAAAAAATAAAAATAAATAATAAAAATCGGAAATTTCTGTACTTGTCAAATGTAGGGACGGGGACTAAAAAATTTTTCTTGACAGGGATCGAGGCAGGGATTTCGGGATCGAGGATGGGAATAGAAAAATCAGTTCCGAACCCGTCCCATTGCCACTCCTACTCTTTCTTCTTCTTTTTTTCTCTCTTACTCTCTCTTCATTTTTTTCTAAATAGTTTTATTAATAAAGAATTAAAATAGACAGTGAGATAAAGAGTATTGTTGGATTGTATACAATTTTAAAAAAAAAATTAAAATAGAAAGTAGACTTTTTATAATAAAATAGAGAGAATTATTGGGGATCTCAGTGAGTAAATTAATTAGAGTGATTTGATTAGTATTATTATTTGTTAAATATGAGAAATCTCGAATTCGAATTTTCTCATGATTGTCTATCAATATTAACGAGAATTTAATAATTTTACGATAGATATAAAAATAAATAAATACTCATATTGTGTAATCCACGTCCCACCTAATTTATAAGTTTTTTTTTTAATTTATTTCTAAACATTTTAACTTGAGATATAAGGGTCAATGTTAACTTCTGATTGTCCACTATTTATTTTCCAAATATTGAAAAAGAAAAAAACAGCATGATCTGTTAGAAGCATATAAGAATGAGTCAGTTTAGGAATTTAATTGGAAATTTACTTATATTTGATGAATAATTACTCTCATTTACATATTTAACTATCTAGATAGTCAATCTTTGAAATTAGTTATTTTCTTTCTTGAGCTAGCAGTTTAATTAATTAATTAAAGCGGAGTTTGAAAAATATGTGATACTAATTGAGCAAAACCCCAACGCCCATAACAAGTTTCCACAATTACAAAGAAAATTGTTTTGTTATCATTTTTTGGTGCTTTCCTCAGTTTTTAGGTTAATGGGTTAAGATTTGTTTACGCCGGATAAAATTCCAAATGGTGGCAAAATATTCCCTCAAAAATTTTAAGGTAGTTGCATATTTATAAGTTGAACTTGAGATCTATTATTAGACTGAAAGAGTTCCGTACAAATTTATTCATATTTTATTGAATTCTTGTTTTTGTTATCTTTATAAAGATTGGATTTGTGCCATTGCCATATATATGTTGTCTTGGTTATTAAGAAATACCTTGGTTTTTTTTCCTGTTATCAGTTTAGGTATCTATTCTATTTCTTTGGGCACATGATGCTTATTGGGTTTTTGAGTCAAGAGGTGTGGCATCCAAAAGTCAGGCAAAAGAAGTTAAAACAGAACAAAGTAGAGTATATATTCTGATTAGCAAATATATAATTCATGGCATTTATTATTATTTTTTTAATAGGATCAAATTGGAAAAATTTAAATTGATTCATATTGGATTTGACTTATATCAAATCACTCTCAAATTTCAAATGGAAATCATCAGATTAATCATGCTTAAAAAAATTAAATTTAAATTGATTTTAAATTAATTAAATCATTCGAATTTTATCAATTTTCAGATTGAATAAAAAACTATAAATCTAATTGTTCAAATTTTCTATAAATTCTTCTGTTATTAAAGAGAGGGTTCTTTTAACTCTTCAAGTGAGATGAAATTATAGATTTTGAGTTGGAATTCAAATTCTTTTAATAAATATATTCAACCCAATTTATATATATATTAGATACTTTATTTATTCCATTAATTAGAAAAGGCGCACGACATCTTTCAAAGAAAAAAAATAAATAAATGCTAGTCAAATTATCTTTAAAACGAAAGAATATTTCCTCTTTTTTTTTTTGCCCTTTAAGTGTATGAAATGTGAACAATTTATCACACTATACATCCAAAAAAATCAAATAGTAAAAAGAAAAAAAAAAGAAAAGAAAGAGAGGTGTGGTGTGGTGTGGTCATCATGATTTATGAACATAAAAACAGTAACAAAGCAGCAGCCACTAGGAAAGAAATGGTCCACTTTGATGTTCTACTTCGTATAGAAATCCCCAAATTAGAAGAATTTTCAGACTCCATCAAAGAACTAAATTTGAAATTAGGGTTCGACCCATAAAGAGCTTGTACACCTTCCACGTCATCAATCTTGAGCTCCACTTTCTTAGTCCTAGGACTCAAACTTGGATACATCACGGCCTCTTTCACCGAAGAATGAGCCAGCCCAAGTACATGTCCTATCTCATGGGTAGCCACCGATTCCAAGTCCACGGCTACCCTTGACTTTACCTTCCCAAAGTCGACGGCCCATGTTTCTGCTTCATCTAAATGAAACCTCCCGTTCTCTGGCGAAAACGCATGCGCTAGTACCCCTAGTACCCCATCAAACGGCTCCCCGTCCCCGTGATCCTTCCGGTACCACCCGATTTTTACATCCGCCGATTCGTAATCTTCCACTTCCCTAAAGTTTACTGGAATCACCGATGCCCACCGCGAAAAAGCTCGGTTGAAAACCGTCTTTATATCGGATTTACTTATGTAATCAATCATGTTATCGGGTGAAAATGCATAGGTTAGTGCCATCGGCGACCCCTTTGCCCACCTAGGCTTCCCGTAAAAATACGCGAAATGTCTGGTCACATGTATCGTCTCGGTTGTATCGCTAACTCCGCATCTCGGCGACATGATCATGGAGATGGTATCGGAGTCTAACGTACCCGTTACCGGTAAACCCAGATTGGTTTGATAAGTTCTAACCGCCGATTCGAACTGCGCATCGAAAACATCGGTGAAATTGTTCTTACCTGGAATCGGGAGGTACCCGAAACGGCTGAAGTATTTCTTCAGCTCGGACATGCCAGTGACTTCACTACCTTTGCCGGCGTCTAGGAAGCGAGTGAAATCGTGCCAATTGGCGTTGCGGGCATCGGTGGCGTTGCGAGTATTGGTGGTTATGACAGTTACAGAGTCCGGTATTAGCGTGGCGGGAGAAGAAGGGCGGGAAAGGAAGAGGAAGGAGATGGAGAGGAAACTGAAATAACAGAAAAACGGAAACATAACTATGTGACTTAAAAGTGGTAGTTATTTCGGGGACAATTAGGATCGGAGAATTTTAATTTCGGGTTTGATTGTGGGTTTTTATAATGAAATATAAGAATCGAAAACAAAGAATAGATAGGATAAAGGCATAAGAAAATCAGGTGAAAGTTAGGAAGATTCTGCCTTGTTTGCGTGCCTGTTCAATCGAGATTCTTACTTTGATGGGTGTTTAACTGTTCTGGTGGGTAAACCACTGCCTTTGTTGCTAATCTTTGTTATTATTAGTTTAATTAATCCTTTTTAAATATTAGTTTAATTAATTTAATTATTCAAAGTCTGAAAATTATATATATATATATATATATAATATTTTTTTGAACCAATAATAATAATAATAATAATAATAATAATATTAAGAGTTGTTTGAGTTTAGATAAGGAAGAAGTTATGTTTGTTTACCAAATTAGATAATGATGATATCATATTTTTTTTTGGTTTTTTTAGAAGTTTTCGTATGGTTGTAGGCTAATTAATATCTTCAATCAATATTAATCAATAAATAGTCGCAAAAGATTCAAACTCGAAATTTCATTTAATTTATCAAAATTTCATCTAATTCTCACAAATACAATACCAATTAAGTTGCTGCTTAATATTAATTTTCTAGGAGGGAGGATTTCTTGGTCAAATAATAATTTGTTGCACAACATAATTAATTAATAATATATAATCTCAACTTAATCAAGTTTTAGTTAGTGCTGTATAAAACCATAATAACATAGTCATGGTTTCAATGTTAGCGTTGGTTGACTGCTTTGCTTTTTTATCATTTTAGTCTCTAATGGCTTTAGCACCTACCCTTCTATTCAATTATATTCTCAATTACTTAGTCAAATACGAATGACTCTTAAATCAATAATGATTATGATATTTGTGATGTTACTTTTCTCAAACTTCATATAATTCCAAGAAAATAAATATTTCCTTCAAAAAGAAATTCGTTATATTAAACAAAATTAAATATTATAATTATATGATAATATTTTTTTATTAAATCTTTCAGTTATATTAGATGAGTAATTATTATTACAATAATTAATATTATATCTTAATTAATTAGTCAATAATAATAATAATTGATGAACTAAATTAGTTCAAAATGTCTAATTATAGTAATGAATTGAATAAATTTTTAATTTAAGGATTTAATTACAAATATTCATAAAGTTTAAGAACTAAAATATTTCATTTTGTATGGCATACTTTTACTTTGGATTTATTTTATAAATCTTATTAAAAGGGAGAGGAAAGGTGGATGCCTTTGTTTTAGTGAGCATAACATTTAATAAAGAGAGTTACGGTACACCGTTGGTGTAGTCCAGTGGGAGTGACATATAATCTCCTTCCCCTAGACTCGGGCTTGAGTCTCCTACCAACCAAAAAAAAAAAAAAAAAGGAGAGTTACGGTCTAAGCCTTTTTGGGTTTCGTTTTCGAAGAGCAAAGAGAGTTTATCAACTTGACGCAACTCCAATTGGTCCATTATTCATGAAATATATATACTTGTATCCTTTTCAATATATAATTAACAAATGGAAGTGTGCTTTCTTCCTTTTTTTTTTTTTTTTTGGTTTATTAGGTTGGGCCATTTCCGTTCAAAATCTATCAATTTTCATTTATAAATTAATTCAGTCATATATATTTTTATATTAATTGATATAAATATAATAATTAATAAATTCTTCTATATATTACTGAATTATTTAATTAATTTATAAATGACTAGCCTAAAAATTTCTCCAATAAAAGTTAATTATCATTTATCATCGCCAAAAGTATCCGATTATTTGTCACCTTTATCAAAATTATTGAACTATATTTTTATTTCACTAAAATTATTTATGGTCAATTTTCAGTGATATATGAGCTGTTATATAAGATTTCCTGTGATATATCTGATTTTAGTTGATATGTCAGATTTTTGGTTATCTATATTGAAAAATTGATTGGAAATGATTTTAGTAAAATAAAAATAAACTATAATAGTTTTTTAGACAGAAAAAAAGTTTTGTAATTAGACTGTAATAACAGTAAAGTTCAATAATCATAAATAAAATTAAGGGTGAATTATTAATACACTACTGATATTTGATTGAATATACTAGTTAGCCTATTCATTTTTTGAAATACATTATAAAATCTCTCAGGTTTAGTTCTAATAATTAACTAAAAAGATATTTTGTTACTTTTGAATAGAATATTCTGTTACTCAATTAGAATATTCTGATAGTCAACTAAAAAATACAATTATTTATTTTTTTTATAAGTGTGAGATTTTGTTAATTTAAAAAATACAATATTAAAAAAAGAATAACATATTTGACAATTTAGTATTAAGTTAATAATATTAAAATTTTTTTCTGATTTTTTTGGTACTTTTTAAGACAATAAAGAAGGACAAAATTGATATTTTATTTATATATAATGGTAACATAAAGACTATTTAGTATATTAAATCAAATTTGACGTACTTTATAATATATTTTTAAAAATAAAGTGATTAA
>CATIWF010098234.1:0-10598 GCA_949630135.1 Balakata baccata
GAGGATTGATTGGATTTAGGCTTGAAGAATTGTAGACCACCATCCTCCAAATTCCAACTTTGGTGATTCAAGGAAGCACCATAATCTCTTTTCTTCTCAATTTCTGCTGCAA
This sequence comes from Balakata baccata, assembly GCA_949630135.1. Classification (NCBI taxonomy): domain Eukaryota; kingdom Viridiplantae; phylum Streptophyta; class Magnoliopsida; order Malpighiales; family Euphorbiaceae; genus Balakata; species Balakata baccata. The sequence goes on from CATIWF010098234.1 coordinate 113, forward strand.
TTTTAGTTTGACTATGAATATTACATTGATTTCTTCAGTATTCATATTAGGTTAGATTCTTTTTTTGTGCTTGGTTAGCAACCCTAATTTTATAACAAACTCACATTATTTTATCTAATGAATTATTGTTTACATTTCAATTCAATTATACCTTATTAATTTCCAGTTTAACGATTGATTGACCACCAATAATTAAATTAGGAATGAACATATTAGAGTTTGATTATTAGACATATCATTTTTAATCTAACCTAAAAATTGGATTGAACATTAGTTAATTTATTGGTTTGATTAGCTAATGCATAAGGTGATCGTCATTAAATATTAATTCTATGAATTTAATGCTTGGGAGGGAAATACGAAATTGGAGAAGCAAAACCGAATATATGTTTTATCTATTGATTTTATTCATTAATTTAATTTGCAATTCAATTTATAGTTTTATTAATTTAGTTCTTAATAAAAATCAATTAAAAAGGATTAATGTGTTTATGTTGCATTTCATACTCATTGGTGATTAAACGAATTAGAGATTTAAGCTATGTGAGATCGACTCCGGAAAGACACTTGTCATTCTACGATTGGCTCGTGCACTTCATCAGATAAATAAATAAAATAGAAACTCAACAGCTTTTTAAAATATAGCGAAGAATATATAAATAATGTATTTGTTTTACTAATTTATTTAATTACTTAAATTATCATATCAAATATGAAATTATAAATTTAAATTAGTTAATATTAAAATTAAAATATTTCTACTAAATAAGAGTTAACTAATACTGTGATTTAACTAAATCTAACATTAATATTAATTATAAGGCTGTTTATGGGTTGATTTGGATAAGAAATAATACAAATCCAACTCAACATATTATTAAAATTTTTAGATAGTTTATTCATTAAAAACTAATCCAACCCAATAATATTATATTAAATGGCTTGGTTGGATATTCAATTGGATTGGATATAAATTCATTAAATACCGATATATCAAATAGCACTTGAATTGTAGTTTTTTCAATTGGGTTGAACAATTAAATGGGTTGGATATAAATTCATTAAATACTCACATATCAAATAGAGAAATTTTCCCCAGTTACTGATTTTTAACTTCTCTTTTAAAAATTATTGGTGTTTTTCTTTCTTTTCATTTTTATCCAAATCAATTTCTTTTGTGCCCATTTTCTTTCGATATTTTGTTCACTCTTTGTCTTTCTCCTTGAACCTCTTGCCCTACGTGAGATATCGCGACAACAACGGTATTTGTAGGTAGAAGAAGTTGTTGCAATGTTAACGGCGACGGTGTCCGGCTGCTAAAATAGTGTTTGATGGCAACTATATCGGTGTTCGACGGCAACTTGGCTGCATGTTTGATTTTAATTGACTATGATCCAATTTTTTTCCTTCACTTTTTGTCAACCACTGCATTTTCTCTTACAGCGTTCAAGTGATTCATTTAATTGACTAATTGCTTTTTAATTAGGACTTGTCTGTGTTGTTGATTTTTTTTATTCTTTGTTTTTTTGGTAAAAATTACTAAGATATCCCCAAAGTATACCGAAAATATTCTCCAAGAATTCCCAAAGGTATATTGAATGTATCCCAAATGTATACCCAGAAAATTCCTTCTAGAGAATTTCTTGAAAATTCTCAAGGTATACCCAAAATATCCCCAAGGTATACCCAAAATATCCCCAAGGTATACCCAATGTATTCCAATGGAATTCTCAATGGTATCCCCAAAGTACCCCTAAGGTATATCCAGAAAATTCCTCCTAGGGAATTCTTTGAGAATTTCTAAAGTACACTCAAGGTATTCCCGAGGTATTCACATGAAATTTCTAAAGGTATACACAATATATCCCTAAGGTATAACAAACTATTTTGTTTGAAAATTTGTGATGTTTTGAATCGTTTTTTGTTGGATTTTATATGTGATTGAATCAAGGTACCCTCAAGGTGTCCCTAAAGTATACGCAAAGGTATTCTCATGGAATTTTCAAAAGTATACCCAAAGTATTCCTGAGATACCTCCAAAGTATACCGAAATGTATATCAAACTGTTGTGTTTGAAAATTTGTGATATTTTGAATTTTGATTGAATTATATTCTTTTTCTTCTTCTGTAATAATCAATTCTTTTTGTTCTATTGTTTTTATTATTGGTGAAAATTGAACCATGATATCCCCAAGGTATACCGAAAATATACTGTCTGGGCATATTTTGGGGTGATTTTGAGATTTCGGTACTGTTGTAATTTTAAAAAGTTGTTTTCGATAAAATTAAAAAAAAAAACTTTGAGTGTTGGCCAAGGTACTTCCAAGGTATCCCTAAAGTATACGCAAGGTATTTTCATGGAATTTCCAAAGATATACCCAAGGTATACCGAAATGCATATCAAACTATTGTGTTTGAAAATTTGTGATATTTTGAATTTTGATTGAATTATATTCTTCTTCTTATTATTCTTTAATAATCAATTCTTCTTGTTCTATTTTTTTTATTATTGGTGAAAACTGAACTTAGATATCCCTAATGTATACCAAAGGTATGCCAAAAATATACCGTTTATATATATTTTTGGGTAATTTTGAGATTTAAGTACTGTTGTAATTTTAGAAAGTTATTTTCGATAAAACTAAAAAAAACTTTAAACGTCAGTAAAAATGCAAATAGGGACTAGTGTTTTGACATTTCTATAAAATTCCCTATCAAATAGCACTTGAATCTATTTTTTAAATTTATCAGATTTTCCGATTTGATACTTTTTTTCTGCAAAAACTATACTTTACATAGTTATATACAAAATAATAGCATTTTCACTATTCTTAACTGAAATTCAGGTACTATATAAGATAATAATTATTCATTTGTATCATAATTCTATAAATTTCTTCTATTTTTCTCATCATCAAAATACCAAACACTTCAATTAAGTGATCTAAAACTCCAATCAATTAAAAACATATTATCTACCATGACTACTCATTTTAGTCAATTGTACCCTTCTAAAATTTTAGTTACATATTCCTATTAATATTTCCATTTTAAATTAACAATTTTCAATTTTGTAATGGATAATCCTTGCAAATTCATTATACATTTACAATTTAAAATTGAAGTTATTTTCGATTATTAACTAATATTTTTTGTTAATTTTTTAATTCAATAATTTTATTAAATTTATTTTATTCATCAGAGTTTTTAATTTATATAATTAATTTATAATTTGAAAATTATAAGTATAGTAACAGTTTATTATAATTCAAAATTAGATCATAGATTGATGATTTTCATAATTTTATCAAGTAGGTAATGATTTATCAGCACAAGAGCCTTATTAGATTGATTCGTGGCTTAGGGATCCCACAATTATTATTCTATAAATTTAAAATATTAATTCATTTTGATAATTACAAAATATAATTATATGATGATAAATTAAAAATATATTAACAAAATAAATTCTCAAATAAGATATTGAATTAAATAAAATATCAAATTAATAAATCAAGTTAAAAATGTATGAATGTGTTATAAGTTATAAATTATGTGTCCCACAAATTTTAAATATATTTTATAGATTTGAAAATGAAAATAAATTTTGTTAGAAAATTCAAAACCATTAATTGAATAAAAAAATTAACTAAAGGCCGAATAAAAATTTCAAAAAAAAAAATGTTATAGGCCTATGTTAATGGTCCAAAAATAAAAAGGTATAAGCCTATGTTAATATGAAAAGAAAAAATTGAAAGTTAAATTAAAAAAATTAATCAAATGTTTTTTATTTACTATAATAAGTTATTTACGTTAAAATTAGAGAGTTTAGTAAAATTTTACTTAAATAAGATTAGAAGAATTTAAAGAGGTGCTTTAACATAATCCAATACATTGATTGATTTTATACTTAATCCAATCCAACCCAATCTATAACATATAAATAAATTAAATAAATTTTATCCAACCCAATAAATATCCATTTAAAACTTAAATATTGGATTAAAAATATTCATTTAAAACTTAAATGTTGGATTAAATTGGATTGAGTCAGGTGATTTAGTTCGATATCCATTATTTTTGAACAGCCTATCTCCATGTCTTTTAATTTCATAAAATCCCCACCATGTTTTTGAATTTGACTTTAATCTCTTTCGCATTTCCAAAAAATCCCATCTGATTTGTCAAACTCTGAGAAATGTATTCCAAGGTGTGATTTTGTTAAAAATAAGGTTGCAGATAGGAAGAATAGAAGTGGAGCCGCATCGACTTCATAGGAGATTCGCCTTAGAAGCTAATTGGTCAGTTTTTGCACAAACAGAAAGTTTCCAGTGAGTTATTGCCTGGATATGGACTTGGAGATGGCTGGGCTTCAAAATGACACAACGGTGCTTCACTGGAACTTAGTGCCGATTTCGGAGTCTCTGGTCACAAGGGATTGCATCTCCGATTTCAGATAGTGGCAAAGAAATGGCTTTAAAAGAAAGTTTACCTCATTTAGACGTAGAAAAATGAGTGAGGAAATAAAAGAAGAATGGAAGAGGTGGGACGAGTTTGTGGTAGAAGAAAGGAAAAAGACTTGGTTAAAATGAAGAACAATATAAGAATTTTATATTATGAAAAATATGAAAGTGTGCCCTTTTTCAAATTTTATTTTATTTTATTTAATTAAATCTTATTTAATGCTAATTTCCTCCATAATTCTCCTTTAGTCCTTACATTTTTCTGTTTTCAATTTAATTCGTACTTAAATTTTATTTTCACAAATTATTTCAACAATGGAGCAAAAATTATATTCTTACGATTTAATCCTAAGTTTCAATTTTACTTAATTAATTTTTTAAAAAATATTTATTTTAATTTCTCACTTTTATTATATCCAAAAATAGATCAGTCATTCCAGCACCATTTTGATCAATAAGGCACTAGATTTCCAATTAGTATGTGACATTTGGTCTCAAAATATATACATTTGAACAGTCGATTTCCAAATAATAATAATATATAATTGTGTATATGTTTATTATATGTTAACTATATATGAGATATATATATCAACACATAAAATATACATATAGCTTACGTATAACCAAATTATAACAACTTCTTCAATTTGAATTTATCTTTGTAGAAAATATTATACGTTAGTTATACGTAAGTTATATGTACAGCGAGTAAAGAAATTGTTCCATATCAGTATCAAACCGTGGTTTTTGGCGCTCAAACTATCCATTCTAAAGTTTTATGGTGTTAGATTTGAGAAAGAAAGCTGAGAAATAGAGAAGGTAGCTTTATACCCGATTTTTCATTTTTCGATAAGTCCTCAAACAATAGTTTCCGAAGCTCAAATTATCCAATCCGAGATTTTTTGACCTTTTAAGTTCATTTCTGATGTCAAAATTGTAAAAGAAAACTGGAAAGTAGGATAAATGGGAGGGCAGTCTTGACACACGAATTTCTTCTCACTGATTTTGCAAATCTAGTCGGATTTTTAAAAAAATTATGTACCGGAGTGATGAGAAAGTAAAAAACTAGTTATAGTTTAAATTTTGTGATGATCGGAGGTTGTTTGGGTAGTGGATAGAGTTGGTAATAGTGTAGAAAAAATAAAAAAAGAAAGAAGATAAAGAAAAGATGAATTTGGAAATGAATCTTCAACTGAATTTCTGGAATTTGGATGGATAAAATTTAAATTTATACTCAAAAAATGGAAATTTGCTCTGTGACTTGAATAATCCGCGAATCAAATGAGCTCTTGTTAGTGTCTAACGATTTAAAATTGTGATTTAATAGAAAAACTTTTGGCATCATAACATCTATTTTTTTTCAGGGATTTTCTATTTAAACCTGTTTTGACCTAAAATAATATATTAAAATTCTCAAAATTAATTGTAATAATATCTTTGCTCTACTGGCTTTGGTGATCTCATATTGAGTGACAACGTCAATATTTCATCCACATTTAATGAAAAATTGGACGGATTTAAAAAAAATGAAACTATGTTGGGTACAAATGAAAAATTAAAATGTCAATGTTCCTAATGAAAACAAGGTGATATGTTGGGGGGTATTTTTCTAAACTATCCCATATTTTTATTAAATATATTATCAATAATTTCAAAAATTAATTACTTAAACAAAAATTAAGTTAAGTATACATGTAAGATTATATAATGAAATTTATTTTAATTATATTAATATTTTGTTTTAATATACCCCAAATCATATATCACTAACATCAGTTTCAACAACTAAAAATACTTCTGGATGTGGTATACTTAAATAAGGTAGAGACTTTATTTTTTGTTTGATTTCTTTAACAATATTAATATATTATTCTGTTTAAGGAACATATTTCTTTTACAATGGTTGACATAATTTTCCTAAATCTTAAAATTAATCATGTACATAATTTAAAGGTCTATAATTAATAGCTAATCGATGAGTTCAACTCTCTATTTCAGCTACATTCATAATATAGAAAACTGAACATGACCAAGAAAACTTAGAATCTCTAATTATACCTTTCTGATTTAAATCTAATATTTCTTGTTGACAAACTTTTTCTAATTCTTGATTCATATGGATAGCTTTTGACTTAGTAAATATTTTTCTTTCATCAAAATTCTTAATATATGGTAAACTTATTATATGTTATTTTCTATTCCAAAAAGTATCGGATATAGGAGCACAAATATCTATTATAAATTTTTCTTCTAATTTTTTAATTTTTTCTTTTGTTTCTTTTTTATCTAAATGTTCTATACTTTTCTTATTATTAATTTCATCTGATAATTGTTTAATATGTTTTTTTATTGTTAATTTGATTAATTTTTTGAATATTATTTTCTTGAAACCAATTTATTTCTTTTAATTTTATGGGAAAAGAAAATTCAAAAGTTATTTCCTTTCCTAAAATTTTTGTAGATTTTCCTTTTTTATTAACATTAAATGGATATTTCATAGTTATAAAATGAATTCTTAAAATAATTCACGAGCTTAGATTTTTTACTAATATAAAACTAGTTTAAAAACTATATCCTTTATTATATATTTTTACATTTGATAATTTATAATTTACTATAAGTCTAGAATCACTAGCAGTATGCAAACGTTATGAGGTTTTTTCATAATGTTTTGTTGATATTAATCCTTCCTCAATATAAGTTTGATTAGTTCTACTATCTATTAGGGTTATAGTAGACATATATGTACTATCATTTATTATTAAATTTATTTTAACATACGATTTTTGAAAATTTATTTCAAAAATACTATATACATAGTCTTCGGTTTTATTATTAGAATTTTCTCCTATTTCTATTTTTTCTTTATTCTTGAATAAACTGCTTAATTTGTTACTAAGATTTTCTTATTCTAATTTTTGTTTTTTTGTTTTAAAAATAAATTTTCTTTTCTTACTTCTATTTTTAAATTTTTTATTTCTTATTAAAGATCTTGAATATTCGTAGGTTTTTTATAATGTTTAAACCTATCACAAATTTTTTGAAAATTATAAGGTTCAAATTTTTCTTTCTTTGAGTTGTCTCTATTATATCTTTTAATTTTAATAAATATTATTTTTTTAATATCTGAGTCTTCAATTTTTTCAATTATATCTAATAAAAATTTATTTTTCGAACTTAAAACATTAATATTATTATATTGACAAGGTCCTAATTAATTATAAATTTATGTTTCACTTTCTTCAGATTTTTCACTTAATAGATTTAAATCATTTTCTAAATAATATGATATTTCTAATTCATTTTCTGTTGATTCTTCAGATATTATAAGTCTTAAAATTTTCTCTTTTAAATCATCTGATAATTCTAATTCATTAATTCTTTATTTTACTCCACAATTTTTAGCATAATATCCTATTTTTCCACATTTATAACAAATTACTATATCATTTTGTTGATTATGCTTTTTAGTAGATTTCTTAGAACTAGGTTTTTTTTTATTATGATTCTTTTTTCTATAAGTTTTATTATAATCTTTGTTTTCATAATTTCTTTTCCTTTTTGGCCTGTAATTATATTTCTTATATCTATTTATTTTCTTTTTCTTATTAGAGAGTATACTAATTGTTTCATAACCATACTGTTGACAAAATGATCCTAATTATTTTCTTCCTTAAATACTTTCTTTTTTAATTTTGCCTTAAACTTTAAATCTGAACATATAGTTAATCCTTCATTATTAATATAATTTATTAAATTTCTATATGTTAAATTATCATAAGGTATAAGATTATTATAATTTGATTTCATCTTAGTTCTAATTCTTTCAGTAAATAATTTTGTTAATCCTGCTATAAATCGTTCTTTCCAATAAGAATTATTATAGTATGTTCTTGTAAAAACTTTTGTTAAAAATAGATCTTTATACTATCTAGAATATTGTAATTTAGACAATTAAGATTTAATAATATTTATGAATTTCTAGCTTGGTATTGACTAAGGTCTCCTATAAAACGTTTCATTATGGTAAATATTAAAGTGTTTAATATATTATCTATTTGTATTTCTGTTCGAACATTGTTTTCTGTTTTAATTATACTTTTTTTAGCAAAGAGTATTATATGTTTTTGTTCAGTGATGATATAGTAATCTCACTACTCTTTTAATTGACCAATGAATCCAGAGATAATTATCTGGGCAATTGATAAATCATTGTTATTATTTGTTTTATAAGCACTAGCGGCCATAGATATTTCTTGAAGTAAATTTAAAATTTGATTTTCAGCTAAACCGTCGATATTTCATTCGTAAATTGAACTTTCAGCGTACTTTACTTGTACAACTTGAGTTCATTTTTCATATTGTGTATCTGGAGGTGTAGGTCGTGGATAATAATTCTTAATTTCAGATTTTGAAGTAAAAGTCTTAGAAGAGTTTTCAAAATATATTTTATTAATATATGCTTTTTATTGAAATTGATTTTCTATTTCATCAATTTCATTATCAGCATTAGTTTCATAAATTACAAATATACTTTGTTTATCTTTTCTTTCTTTAATATTTAAATTAGCAAGTTGGGCTTCTATTCTTTGTAATACTAGGTCTTAAGGTCTTAAATTGATATTTGTTTATGAAAAAAATTCAAAAGGTTTAAATAAAGGTTTTTCATGATGTATATCTTTTAGGATATTAGTCTCAGCAGGTTGTACTAAAAATTCAATTCTATCTAATTTAATAAAGATAGTTGATAATATTTGATTTGAATAATTATTTTTTATTTTCTATTTCAGGAGACTTATTATCAATATTAATCTTTTTAAAGGATAATGTCATATAATTTATGTCCTTATGAGTAAATATTATTATGTCTAAAGGAGGATGTATATAGATTATATTATCATTATCAATTATTTTCTAAACCTTAACAATCTTAGTATTTACTCCTATTGTAGAAAAAAGATAATTAATATTATAATATTTACAATATATTTCAAACCAAGTAAATAATGAAATATTTACTTTTAAATGTTCCATTGAATTATATCATTCAGTTCTAAAATTATTTAATTATTCTTTAGAAAAATTATTAAAATACTAGAGTCTTTTTTCTTTATTATAATCTTCTTTTAATTCTTTTCTTAAAAATTTTTTGTCTATCAAAAATTTTTCATATTAATTTATTTGAGAAAATATTTCCAATTGTGACTTTGTTGGAGATAAAGAGTTTTCGGATTTATTATTATCATTTTCAATATATGTAGATTTTGGAATATTTTCAATAAAATCTAAGTTCCTAGGTTCATAATTTTTGGTAGATAGATTTATTGGAATAGAACTAGTTGTGAGTCTGTTATTAAAATATGTTGATATCCTAGATGATTAATATTATCTGGAACAAAGTCTATTTTTACAGATTTATCACTATATTCTATTATTCTAGAAAATTGATTATTAATATTTTCTATTTTAAGTTCAGTAATTTCTGATAATTTCCAAGTTTCTGACCTAGTAACTTCATTCTATTTTAATTTTTTAGGAATCTGAATATTAGAATATGTTTTATTTCCTTTAAAAATTAATATTTCATTTTTTAATAGACTATATCTAGCTTTGGGATTTAAATCTGTAGATATAACTTTATAGTAAATTATGTATATAATTGCAATAGCCCTAACATTTTGTTTAAAGTCTAAATTTTTTGTTTTAACAGTTAAAGATAAAGTATAATAAATGTGTGGGTCATATAAACTTAATGAAAAATTTGGATAACAATTAAAATAAACTGGTTCATTAGCAAGATTTGTTTCTGTCATAGCTAATAAAGAATTTGAAAAGTTTATGTGCCTAACATCTCATAGACACATTAAAACTGATATATTTAATCATAATCTAAACAAATGTTTAATAGCGATTTGTATTAATCCAATGTGAAGAAATTTATATTTCTTTCTATATTCTTTAATAGCATTTTCTGAAAATAATTGAATAGTTTCATATTCTTCATTTAAAGTTGTAGTTTA